>BGPR01023061.1:0-24648 GCA_013235015.1 Araneus ventricosus | reverse complement strand
ATAATTGTTTATTATGACTCTTGATTTTAAATGTTAACTACACTAAATGTTCAAATTCTCTCATTTTTTTAACTTTATTATAATAATTTTTTATTTAATTTTGTAAATTGTAGTTTTAACTCTTTCAGTCCCAAGCATAAAATTATTCATTCTAAAATTCTGAAATTTGGGAAGTGTACTCATTTGGGCCTAAGATTAAAGTTCAAAAAGAAAAACAAAATTAAGAAAGAAAAACAAAAACAAAAAAACGGAACATAAAAAAAATTAATATATTTTTAAAAAAATATCCGAAATAAAATATTTTAACATATTTAAAAATAATAAGATTGAAATTGTACCTGTAATTTCATTTAAATTATGTTAAAATTAATTTTTATTTTGACTTTTTTCGCTGAATAAAGTGAAGTTCAAAAATGCAATTTTTGAATAGATAAAATCGATAGTGCAGCCATTAGTTGATAAGAATAAAAAATATATTTGAAATGAGGAAAATACGAATAATTTTAATGATGTCCATTTGGTATCAGAGGCAGGTTTAGATACCGAACAAAAAATAATGAAAATGATTATTCGAAATGACATCTTTGGGACTGAAAGGGTTAGGAGTATTTGAAAGTGGTATCGGATTAGAAATGGAAAAACTGCGATATATATTTATATATAAAAAATACACGAATTAAAAAAATTGTTAATATTTCCATAAGCGCAAAGAAAGATATTTCAGTCTAATGTGGCTTTATTTTCTTTAAAAATTAATCGCCATTTTGCCTTTAAAAATAATGCTTCAAAACGGGACTTTAATTTAACTAAACTAATCTCCTGATTCTACGTGCACTGATATACCGTGACGTTATACATTAGCCTTTGTTTCTCTATATGGATGCACAGTTAATCTCTCA
The DNA here is from genome assembly GCA_013235015.1 of Araneus ventricosus. Classification (NCBI taxonomy): domain Eukaryota; kingdom Metazoa; phylum Arthropoda; class Arachnida; order Araneae; family Araneidae; genus Araneus; species Araneus ventricosus. The sequence continues at coordinate 23,749 of BGPR01023061.1, read as the reverse complement.
CGTTTCAATATTTTGAAAACAAAGGTAAAAGATATTAAATATTATGTTTATTATCATTTCCGTCTGTAAATGTCAAACTCTTTAAGACACCGCTTTTATTTGTTATGAATCTGTAATTTCTCCAATATAACTTTTGTGGATTTTCATAAATTTAAATCATGGGGGATTGGAGAATTTAAGTAAAGTTGTTCGGAATATGGCATTCGCGTGGGATCTCAGGGACTGTGGTGGAAACGATTGTCCTCATCCAACTGGTTAGAGAACCCTCGAGGTTATAGGCAGCAGGGGTGTGGAGTGGCTTCATGTCATGCATTTCATTATGTGTTAGTATTTCTTGCAATTTTCCTTTTCCTGAATAATTTATTTTAAGTCAAGTACTTTTTTTCACAGGTAACAGGATGGGGAACCAACGAGAATCACCTAGCGTCGGACGAGCTGATGATGGCCCATCTACCAGTGCAGTCGGACCAGACCTGCCTAGAGGCTTACCAGAAAAGGGACTCGTCTCCCAATCTGAATGCAGGAAAGTTTTGCGCCGGCTATCCGAAGGGTGTCACAAGTGCCTGCGACGGCGACAGCGGCTCTCCTCTTGTTTTCTATGAGAGAGAGTCAGATCGTCACATCCTTGAAGGAATCGTCAGTTTTGGATTAGCTGGAGATTGTTTCGTCCCAGAAAAGTATACCGTATTTGTCAAAGTTTCAAATTTTATGGAATGGATTTTACAAAACTGGCGTAGCTGAAATAGTTTCGGATTATGATCTCACCAGTTAGAGCACTTACTTGATTTTTCTGGAAATTTTCTGTAAAATGTAGGTAAAAATGAAGAGTATGTGTTGTAAATAACGAGTGACTTCGCAAATATTGAAATGATATATAGTATTATCTGCGATAGACATTTGGAAAATATTCATTTTTTCTAATATGAACTTTCTGGAATCGGAAAAAATTATACTACATAGTGCACTTCGATATTCAAAGGTTTTCAGAAGTTTGTTTTTAAAAATTTTTATATGTTCTCGAATATTTCTCTCACCTAAAATATTACTTGTCTCATACGCATGTGGCTTTCAGAAGTACAATGAATCCTTGTATGGATATTTTTAAATTCAAATTCTCGTGTTCAGACTTCATTTTAAAGAACCGATATCTTAAAGTGACCCATTTTGTAATACTATGTATTTAAACATGAATAATGGATGTACTTAATATGTATTATGTGCTTAATGGATATATTTAATTTGAATTACAACTTGAAGTCCGAACATAATAATTTAACTTTTATTATAGCATGAATTGAAAATTAAATATTTCGCATGTCCGTGAGGAAAAATCCACATCTATATATAAACTTTGAAAATTCCTTTCATTGTTGTTAAAATACCCTCATATTTATTTTCTATGATGTCTCTTAGTATGCTATAATGGATTGTAATTTAGTTTGTTTAACGAAAATCTATCCTAATGTTAATTCTATTGCTGGAATAATTGTATTAGTGGTTTGTAAATTAATTTATTTCAAGAAAATATCTCTTAGAGTTAATTCTATCTACGGCTTGAATAATGCTATTACACAACATATTACGAAAGTATGGACGAGTTTTCTGTTTTGTTTATTTGAACTTCCGGCTATAATTTTAAGTCAATGGGAATCTTCAAAATTTCAACACTCTGTTTGAAGATATTAATTAATGTTTAAAATAAAGTTTCTAATGTTATGGCTTAAGGATACTTTGAAAATATTAAATTTCACTTTCCTATTGTTGTAGTTCTCGATGTTTACTTAAAATAAGAGCCTAATTTTGTGGAAAGGTTGCCATAATTATTTTTATCGCTCCTTTTGGCGCTTTGTGTACTCAAGAAAGAATTAATTCGAACTTGGCGCTTGATATGGTTTATAATTGGATTTGGCGATCGCTTAAATTGGAGGGTTACTGGAAAACGGTAGTGAAGCCTCTCCACTGAAATTCTGTAAAGCCAAAATAGACAAATCAGAAAACTCGTCCATAAGTTGAATTTAAAACAGCATTTTGATATTAATTAATCTTATAATAAAAAAAATTAAAGACTTGCGTCTGTAGATGATGGTGATAAATATTTCTCATAATATTCATAGAAGATTTTTTTTGAATTTATTACAGCCCAACTTTGAATGCATTTCTATTCCAAAATGATTTATTTAATTAAATCCATTCCTTCAATTTCAACGCCTCCCAAAGTATTTTAATGGCACATGCAGTTTCTTATTTTAGTTTGTACCCTAAAGAAGTCCAAACTACTCAATAGATTTCCTTCAAATTTTGCTCTCAAATTATATAATTGGAGCAAAGAAAAGTTTCGTGACAATTAATTAAATTGTTTAGTACTTATTAATTAAGAACTGTTGTTGGATTTCGTTAATAGATGGCGCCTCAGAACATGTTTTTGTAATTTATGAACATCGATTAACAAGAATATTTAATTGTGACTTTATATAAATAGTTAAGATAACGTATTGTGTAATTTATTCAAAGTCTATATCGGTTAAAAAAATTCTAGTATTAAATTTAACACCTTTTTATATGTATTTTGAATAACTTAACTCTTTTAGGGATTTTTCATGATATAATTTCTATTTTGTGAATTCTTATAAAAGCAGACGATATTTAATTATATTTATGCATACCGATAAAAGCAGAAATTTATCTCAATACGTTTTATTCTAAAAAGAAAAAAATAGCTCATGATTCTATATTGCATTGCCTTTCTTGGTTTTCTTTCTGTTTGTCAAATCGAATCCGTTTTTCTTGTTTTGTAAGTATGCTGTGTTTGTCACTTTGTTGATATTGTTGTAATAAATTTTCAGTTTTTCTGGTAATCAATTGATTTGTTTCTTGTAGTTATTATGAGTCTAAATCAAATCGCACAACTATGTTTCCTTTAGCAGAAAGGTTTATTTAATCCTTAGTGTTGACATTCCTATTAAATTAAAATATGTTATAGATAATTTAAATCATTATATTTATTATCCTCGGTATGTTAAATTAAATTTTGCACTAATCTTTAATATTATCTGTAACTTATGGAAAAAAGATCTTTTAGCGGTTTTTAAAAATCGCACAGTGCGATTCCTATTCTGATTTTAATTAAAATAAAGTTGCAAACGATGATAGAATTATGTGTATTAGAATATCTTGTATAGAAGTATTAAAAGCTGATTTCATATGTGCTTATTGTGACTTTTCATAGGTTATTTTGTTATGTTTTAGGTAGATCGAATTTTTTCGCAAATAATGCTGCGTTAGGATGGTTTTAGTACAAATTTAGTAACATTTAATTAAATAATTTTTTATTATTAGAAGTTTGAAAGTATTTTCACCCGGGTAACGCCGGATATATCAGCTGATATCAGCTGAGAAATTTCAAACTTAGTCAAAATTGGATTATTAGAAATGCTGACTACAATACATGTTGAAAATCTCTCGGATTTAAAGAAAATTATTACTGTATTTCTTAATTTATTTTCGTTCACTGTAGTTTTAATAATTCTTATTTTTAAGTTTTTACAATAATAATGTAAAAATTTAAAAATAAATATTTTATGTTTTCTCCACTGTTAGGAGGTGCTACTATGTAATATTCTGAATCATAAAGATTTTTTTATAATTCCTGATTTATTATTCTTTTAGTTGAGTTAAGAATGAGACAGTACTAAAAGCAGATCACATGACCATCAAAATCACTTGATCTTATTAGAGTCACGTGATCTTCCAACTGCGTTTATTACTGTCTCAATGTAAACATAACTTCGTTCTGAATTTCATTGTTAGAAATGTTGAATACAAAACATGTTCAAAATTTTTCTGATTTTTAAAAGTTATTATTATATTCTTAATTTATTTTTCTAAACTGTAATTATTCTTATTTTTAAATCTTCTTTATCGTAATATTTTTGACTGGATGTTGTTCCACTCTTAGGATGTGCTACTATGCATTATTCCTGCATCATAAAGAACTTTTTTATAATTCTTTAAGTAGAGTTAAGAATGAGACAGTGCTAAGAGGCCACATGGCCATCAAAATCACTCGATCTTATTAGAGTCACGAGATCTTCCAACTGCGTTTATTACTGTCTCAATGTAAACATAACTTCGTTCTGAATTTCATTGTTAGAAATGTTGAATACAAAACATGTTCAAAATCTTTCCGATTTTTAAAAGTTATTATATTCTTAATTAATTTTTCTAAACTGTAGCTTTAATTATTCTTATTTTTAAATCTTCTTTATCGTAATGTTTTTGATTGGATGTTGTGTCACACTTAGGAGGTGCTACTATGCATTATTCCTGCATCATAAATAAATTTTCTTATTATTCCTTATTATTATTCAATGCGTCGAGTTAACAATGGGATAGTACCAAACGCAGAATACGTCCCAATAAACTTCGCCTGATTATTTCCATAACATGTAGCAAGTACATTTTAAATTTGTTTTCTCTCTGTGGTGGTGTCTTGGAAGTTCATTTTAATACCAAAGTAATCGTGTATATGTTGTGCTATTTATTAAATTATAAAGCGTTCTCCTAATTTATTCTTCAGCGTGCATCTATAACTGACGTTCTTACAGTTCCTTGTTCTGAAAATAAAAACAAAAACATCTAGCTGCTGCCACTCCTTTGTAGATATTCTCTAATAACAATAAATAAATTGCAATCATGCTTTAATCAGCCATGAATAAAATAGCTTAAAATTGTTATAGGCATTATATCTATATTTAAAACTAGCTGCCTTCGGCGATCAGCGTTTTCGTCGGAAATATAAATTCAATTGAATCTTTTATGTATAATTTGATATTTATGGTTCCCTTAACAAAATCATCTTAAATTTCATATTGTGATGGACATTTAACCCTTGTTCTCAGTAGCCTTGCATCTGTTCTGTCCGTTGTCTGCATGACTGTCCCTAATAGAGTGAATACCCTGTCTGTGTCAAGTAACATAGTCATGTCGGCATCAACTTCACTGTCTATTCCTCTCTCAAAATATACATTTCATTTTAACTTTAAAAGGGCGTGGCACATTTTACTTCCAGCAGCATGTTAGCTGCATGAAAATATACTGATTAAAACATAGCTAGGGTAATATCTTAATGTTTAATGCTTTCAACAATGGAAGAGAAACACGAAAATAAATATTTGTTTAAACAATAAAAACGGTTTGAATAATGAAATATATTGTTGTAAATTATGCAAAAAATATTTTCTTTAAATTCATTAAAATTAGAGAAGTAATTGTATGGCAACTTAAACGATATCATTAAAAAGGTAATTTTTTGCACTTTCAGATGGTGTAACATTTTTTTTCTATAATATTTGGGGAAGTTTTTAAGGAGAAACTTCAAAATTTCGCTTAATTTTTAATTAATTAAAATTATTATTAAAATTTGAAAAAATGGCTCGGAGATGCACATTCCTACCCTCAAAAGTATGCACACCACACACCTTCGTTATTAGTAGAGATAATTGGCAAAACCAGAGAACCAGTCTCCCTGCCCCAAGAACTGGGCCGATTTCGACAACTTTTATTTCATATGGAAGATTATAACGTCTTGACATCTCATCAATGGTCGCCTGCAGCCCAACACCCTCCATTTTCGAGAAAAATCGGAAAAACACTCCTTCACTGTACATTTTCTATGCGGGAAAAACCATGACAGTCTCCCAGCCCCGATCACTGGACCTATTTCGACAATTTTTATTTCATATGAAAGATTATGACGTCTAGATATGTTATCAATGGTCGTCAGCCACCCATTATCCTCCATTTTCTAATATACCGTAAAATAAAACTTTGGTAGAGTTCCTCGGCCTCTACAATCACCAATTTAATTCGTTGCAACAGGCAAGGGGTCAGAAAACATTGCTATAGGCTATTAATATTACGGGCAAACAGCTATTAGCCGAAGTCGACTAGTCAAGATTTATTACAAAAATATTATCATACATGATTTTTATAGGTACTAATCTCTAAGAAACTTCTTCAGAACGTGTAGTTAGTAATTATGTTACTAATTGGTTTTAGAATCGAGGCACTAACTTTTTGACCATTTCTAAAAAAGTAACTTCCATCGTTTCTCTTTCATGACCAGGCAATCAGCCAGCGCTCGATCAATTCAGCTACATAAGCAAATTCGCCATGATTCAGTTACACCAGTTGCAGTTGGTCAGAAACTCTCATCTGTGAAAATGATTGAAATAAATTTTGATAACAACATAAAATAGATTTCGGTCAGTGGTGGAGTCTTAAGCTGGTCATTCACTTCACAGATAAACGGGATATTTTGGAACGCAAGAAGGAAAAAGCCATAAAAATCTATGGAAATCATCCAAGTGGCTTGTGGTGGTTGGAATTCCGTCTTTACTAAAATCGGAGCGTAAACGCTGGAGTTTAAAGTCTTGCTTCAGAGGGATCCTGAAAGAGGCTAGCGAAAAGAGCAATGCCTTGCGTAGATTGAAGCCTCGCTTCGAGGGTAGCATAAATTAAAATCTGCTGACTGGGGAAAATCGGAGAGCGATTGACAAGCAACTGTAGAGAGGGAAAGAAGATCGTTCCCCCTACCTTCGTTCAGAGTTAGCGTCCTTTTAATTATCAAGTGAATGGCGTGCCTGTATTTTTCGATTAAAATAGGCGAAAAAAATCCAGGCTTAGGACAAATTTCATGGTTATCCTTCAAGTGAATGGCCGGCTTTACATTAGCCGTGGCGGAATGCTCTAACCTGAATGGGTGGGCGGGAAGAGTGATAGGTAAATTAAGCAAGGGATCACTCCATATATATAATTTTTTTTATATTTAGAATATATAATTGCCTTAAATAGACACGGGAATTGTGAAATAATGAAATGTGAACAGTGAAGCACATACAGTGGAATCTCCCTATAACGAAATCGCTTGGTTCCAGTTGAAAAATTCGCTATAGAGAAAATTTCGTTATACGGAGATTAGAGATTTTTGCAGTTATTTAAGTAAATGTTACAAACCTTTTAGTATGTGCGATAAGTTCAAAAATATTTAATTATAACTTTCAATTAAAAATGAAGTAATATTTATTAGAAATTTGTTAAAATTATACTAATTTTTATTGTATAAACAAAATGCTCAAAAGTGAAGACAATTCACCAATTTAGAGAATAATATGTACTAGTACGGATAAACATAAAATGCGTATTGTCACATCCATTTGCTGTTTCCACCCCCCACTCCACCCCGATTCTTGGAATCTTGACCCATAGAAATGTTGCTCCCTCTGTAGAAACCCAGGTCTCCACAACTGCATTACCCTTCACATAGCATTCTATTGTTATGTGTTATCGCTGGAATGAACAATGCGAGTGGTTCCAGAAACAGGCACGTGTGAGCGATTTGTTTGCACAGAAATTAGCAACTTTCTTCAAAAATGACAAAAATCGAAAAGATAAAGGTCTGAAAAAATTCGTTATAGGGAGACAACCACTTCGTTGCATGGAGAATATTTTGAATTTTATTTAAAATTCCGATTAAAAATTTCGTTACAGGGAGAAATTCGCTGTAGGGAGACTTCGTTGTAGGGAGACTCTACTGTAATATATTTTGGAATTATTATTTAATATTTTATATATTATCAAAAATTTTTAAAATTGTAGTTCAAAACATGAATGTAATAAATATTGTAAAGGATGTTTTATAAAAATTTATGTTAATTTCAATTTATTATAAAAATTAAGTAATTTCAACATAAAATTATGACATAGACAAGAAAAATATAGAAAATACCATGGAGTTCGCCAGTGGCTTATTATTTTTATTAATTTGAAATACCCATTATATTTTCGAGGGTAAGGATAAGACGAAGATTGCGCGTTTTCAGGAGGTATTTTGTTTTCTTATTTCTTTCTCATAAAAAAATAAACAGGAATAGAACGGAATTCCAGCTCCATTACAATTCTGATGACGGTTTATTCAAGAATTATTTGCTATACTCATAAAATGCCCGAAAAATAAAATGATTTAGTTCTACTGTATAAAATAACAATCACCACATTTTTTTCACTTGAATTTTTTTCAACTTTCAGCTTTTTTTCCCAATACAGTCTTTCCCAATATTTTCCACCATAATGTCTTACAATTACGCTAACTAATTTCTGTATATTTAAGCCTCTTCAGAATGAGTTAGCAATTGTACTGATCTTAAATTTAAAAGAAAAGGGTACAAATATAGTGTCGCTAAAAATCTAAAACACTGATCAATTTTTTGCATTTTATGATTCACTTTTGAATCAACTGAAGGGCAATTGTTTGTTTATAAATTATAAAAACAAATATTAAAATAACGATATAAGAATGAGAAACAATTAATTAATCAAAAACTCGTAACTAAATTGAGTACATGGCTTAAATATTACACTCTAATGATAATAATTGTTCAACCCTTTATAAGACCGTGGTAAGTATACTTATCACCAAATTCATGGATTTTTAGATGCAATTTTAAAATTCTCGCCAAATTTTTAGATGAAACAAAGAACAAGATGTTCCATTTTCTTATCTCAAACCATAACGAATTATCTTGACTTTGTAATTAATGATTAATTAAAAAATTAATTGTCAAAAATCAATGTCATGAAATAAGCTAAATGAATTTTTTTTCTTGAATTAAGCTCAATCCCAAAGTTATTTTATTATACCACAACTAGTAAAACAATGTCGCTTAAAAGGGTTAAGTTTAAGTTGAAGAACTTTTTGCCATTTTTGACCTCTTACCCTTGTTTTTAACAAGTTTAATGCTATTTATTTAAAAAGTGGGAACCGCATGCTACATATGTCTATTGTTATTTACTTCAAAATTATGAATGACATGCTACGCATGTTATATACGAAAGATTAGAAGGATATTTATTTATTTAGCCCTAGCCGGCTTCACTTATTATTACGATGCATACGGTATTCGATGCATGAAAGCCATTAGGAAATATTCACTAAACGTGTAAAACATATGTATTATAGCACATACAAAACATAACATGTCACACTGCATGTCATAGAACATATTAACCCATATACAGTGTGCATGTAACATAATTTAGCAAAATGCACAGAACAAAACATGGGCATTTCAAAAATGTAATTAAAAGTGTGTGACATGCGAAAAACATCCAGAATAATTAAGAAATACTATTGACACAAACTAAAACTGACTAAAATAAATCTAATTTTTTAAAAATCTAAAGAAAAGCTAACAGAAACTAAACTTATGTTAGATATAAAAAATTTAAAATAAAATAAATAAAATTTTATATAAAGTCATATTTTCAATAAAACATTTACAAAAAAATACTATAAGAGTAACTAAATAAGAATATCAAAGAAAAGTAAAATCTCCTGAGTTAAGAATTTGTGAAGAAATGTCATCTATAAGTTTTGGAAATTTAATTTAATTTGGATCGGAGGAAAGATTAGAAAGATATGCATGGTAAGAAAGATACTGCGATACGTCTATAAACGATAAGGATATTTTCCTTGGCATATTTTCTATGTACTGAAAGTAATCAAATAAAAGGCGTGTAAGAAGGCGTAAAGTGTGTACGAAAAACAATGAGCGCAGTGAAAGTGCGAGAGAATGTAAGAAATATCTCATTCCATTTCACATTCCAGACTGTACGGAGTCCTACATAGTATCATACAATACATGGGCTGCTACGGTAGATGTCGCTTTCCATGGAGTTATTCTGTCATAAATATTTTTATGGAATAAATGACGCAAATGGAAGAAATTAAAACTGCTGCTTGAAATTAGATTTCGGAATGAGAAGTTATTAAAAGAAATATGGCGAGATAACGGCTTTTCTTAATAAAAATCCCTAAACCCCTCTTTCAAGACAAGACATCATAACGTAAGGAATTACTAACGTTCTTTAATTTATTGTGAATCTTATGCTATTAGCAATGGTGCTTCGTCGCAATTCCTTTAAGACTTTTCTAGTAGAAACTTCAAATAAAACTTAACTTCAACTTGCGCTTAACGAGTTTGAGATGGAAACGGTCAAATAATTTCCAGCGCAACAGGAAAAGCAATCAAATCAAAAGAAAATAAATCACAAAGCTTTTGGCTCCTGGAAATAAGATTCACACCACATGAGTAGGGGTTGGGGTTGGTAAATAGACTGGTTGGGTTCTAGGCTCATAGTATACGTGATATTCCAACTTCGTCAGAGGTATATCATTGGCGTGTGTCTCATCATCATATTCGGGATGGTGTTGGTAAACAGACTGGTTGGGCTCTAGTAACATAGTATACTTGATGTTCTAACTTCGTCAGAGGTCATTGTCTTGTGTCTCATCATCATATTAAGTATGTATGATAATTCGGGAAATCTACGGTGAAAGAAACAAAAGACACTCGAATCTCTAGTCCGAAACATCGCAGTATGATAAAGTTTTAGGCTTGATTCATCTGGCTTGATTACATCAGCTGTTGCATTGTGTGCGCAACGATTTTTGCATCACTAAATTTTTAGAAAGAATGCCAGCCTAAAAGCATCAACATGTTATAACAGCGAAAATGAAAATTCTGATTTGAAGCTAACCCAGATAGCATGCACATTGGTAGCAAGTATGATTTTTTCTGGATATTATCTTGTCATGACAAACTTGACGCGACAAGTTTGCAGCAAAACTGCAAAGTAACATAGGATAATCGATTACCCCACCTGCAAAGCAAGCTTGCAGAAAAATTGACATGACACATTTACGACCATGACACAATGACGAAACGAAAACTCTTTTCTAAGTCTCCTGTCTCTGGTCCGAGTTTGTATAGTGGTCTGCATCCACGCCTGCGGATCGCGAGTTCGAATCGCGCTCTCTTCTACATGGATCGTAAAAGTAAGTTCCATTAATAATAATTCACTTCACTCCTCGTGTGCAGTTAGAAGAAAGGGGAAGATAACCCCACCGTGCTATTCCGAGATAATAAAGCGAGTGGACAAAAGAGGGTCCCTCTCTGTAGGAACGGCTTTCATGGGGGAATTCCTCTGTATACACAATACCCCTGAATATGCAGTAAATTTGACAAGGCAAGCTGTTTTTTCTACTAGTTTGCAATGAACCTGCATGACAAGTTCACTGCAAGCTTGTCGCATGGTGACTTCGAAGTTTGCGTTAACTTGCTGCAGTCTTCTTATGATCTTGCGGTTTCGCTGTGCTGAACTTTCTGCAAGTTTGCAGAAAGTTCAAAGTTCTTTGTAAAACTAAAATTGTAATTCCCATACAGCAAACTAAATTTGCTGTATGGGAATGATCAAAGAAAGCAATTTTTTATCACGATTTTCACACTGGCAAAAGCGCGCGGGTGAAAGATTTCATAAAGCAATAAAATTATTTTGAATTTCATTACAATAAAAAGCATGCAATACTATGGAATCAGCAACAATGTAATAAAAGCAAGCAATACAATGAAAAGCATTTTTACAAATTGTGTTTAAGATCAGTTTGGGAAAAATGTATTAAAATTATAGAAAAAATTTTCCGGAAATTACCTCGGAATATCTCAGAAAAGCTGAGTTTTTAAAAATTTTAAAGTGGTATAAAAATGGTTCTAAATGAATTCAAATTGCATATTCTTGTTTACATGTTCATTTATGCAAAGAAAATTAATTATAGGCAAAAAAATTTAATGTTAGCAAAAGTTCTTTATTTACATTTCCTTATCAGTAAATAAACCTTGGATACATTCATTTAAAATTCACTTAAATGATTACAAGCTTACTTACTTATCCAATAAAATACAAGAAAAAAAAAACATCGGATATGAGGTAGGGAAGGAATTGACGACTTCCTCTGCTGTAATCACATCCACTGGCATACACACAACATCACGAACTTGTCTTCGGAAAGGAAGAAACTGAGGAATTTTTTCATTCGAATTACTTCACAGTTAACTTTTGACTCACTGTCAGAGAACTATGTCAACTGAAGGTGAGGAATTCATTTACTCTATTTATTTACATTATTTATATAAACAATGTGATTCTGATGCACACAGTGAAGATAATCATGTTTAGTTTAGTTATATTAACTCTTTCGACCGGAATTTGAGTCATTAAAATTTAACTATGAAAAGTAGTTTAACTTAATGTTGACAAAAAATGTAAAAGAGGGATTTATTTATGCAACAGGGAATGAAGTTTAACTTCATAGACGTGCATGTCCATTAAGGCAGAAAGGGTTTACGTCCCGTTTAAAAGCAACGCGAGGGCTATTTTGGGCGGACCTCGTAATTTTGAGTAGCGATCAGATGACAAGGGTGTCACTTGAGCTGGCACCCCCTTTACTAAGCTTCCGCGCCAAGCCAGCGGGAGGACGTGTAAACCATGCCATCAGTGGAATCTGGTTTTGGGACTGGAACCCTGCGGCCTTGAGACTGAGACCGTACCACTAGGCCATTGCGACCCATTTCTTCTGAAGGAACAAAAGCCTGAAACATGTGAATATTGTGATATGAGGTTATATCCGTTTTGAAATAAATAATTGATGAAAGTAGATAATACACTTAATGAAAAGAGTTTTCTTGTAGTTACTGATATTCATTTTAATTCAGTTTTAAAAATAATCGTTGCAAACGAAGCTACCCCTAAAAAACAAACAATTGCTTGAAGTATTGTGTTATTTAATGCTAATATCATTTTTGTTCAATTAACAGAACAGAAAGAGTTGAGCAAGAGAGAGTTTGTAAGAGAAAGAGTTGAAAACAATCCAAAATTGCCCGACGCATAAGCTCATTGAAAAAATAATTATTTTTGCAATTGAAAATCTTGAATCATTCGGGAATTTCCTTGAAATGTAACTCGTCTTTATCCAAGATAAGGAAAATACAGCATATGTATAAATTTTAAACATCATATATGCGTATTTAATAATGAATCATATCTGTGTTATTAATTATTTTTCATGCTTGCGCAGTTATGAATCACTTATGAGACGTGTTATGTATCATATCTGAGCAGTTAATTATTTATAAATCTGTGTAAGCTGCCACTCTACACTAGCGAGAGGAAGTGTGACGCAGGACGACAAATTTAGAGTGCACCAGGGCGAAATACACATCAGATCTTCAATGGAGTGGAGTTTCGAACCTGTTGTCCTTCAGGCCAGGGACTTAGACCCTACCATTAGGCCACCACGGCTCTTGAAGAAATGCACGATTTTCAAATATATTAAATGGCTAATTACGAAGTATAATAAAGGAATAAAGTATTAATTATGGTCTTTCCATTGTTTTGAAAGAGTTATTTGAGTCATAGCACTCGTTTATGGAAAACTAAGTTATTTTTCTCTTCCTCCCTCTTTTACAAATTACATACAGAAGAATAGTATCATGGAATGTTTTATGATTGAATTTTGCACATTTTCATAGTTGAATTTTAACCTTTTAATGTGATTAATTTCAATTTTTTTTATTTTTTAAAATTGATGTTAATGTTAACTATTTTTAATTTACTGTCGAATTCGATATGTTAAATGATTTCAGACAAAGCAAAGGTGTTCTGATTTCTTCGCTTAGATAAAAAGTAATTAAATTTTTTTCTGCAGGTGTTTAAGAAGGTCTCTTTGATTTTGAACAAAATTGAACGATATTTAAATAATGCAATTTCCAAAATATTTAAATACAATTATTGAATAATTTTTCTTTCGGAATATTACACCAGCACAGAGGTGGTTTATTGCATCAAAATAAGAGTATGAAGAATTACTATGAAAAATTAAAGTTATTTCTTATACAACAATCCTTAACAAAATTTCTATATAACTAGGGGGGTACATCCCCTACTCGCTCCGCTGGTCAACACCCAAGAATCACGTTGTGATTCTTTTGGGAACACTACGTGATCCCAGCTTCGCTTCGCTCGCTCGCCGTACAGTTATGACTGTCTGCTAGTAGAAGGAAATTATAAATACATTAATTACTAAAAGTAAATTTAAATTATTTGAAATAGCATAAAATTCTAACATTTTTTCAGCAATTACTAATAAGCTAAATCATCAAATTTCTAAAATTAAAATTTGCTAATAGCATATGGATATAAATATGTATATGTAAATGTTTCAAAGAAATTTGAATGCTAAAATGTATAATTATAAAACGTTTACAAATAGAAATTATTTGCATCAATCAGAAATCAGGCATTTAAAACTTCTTGGTACACAAAATTGAATATTTCTTCAACAGTTTCATTAGCCCTAACTTTATTCCAACAAACTTCTAAATTTCCATTCTTCTCAATGAATTATTGCTCAGAAAAACTTAGTCACATGTATACACACTCACTGCAATAATTATTTAGCCAAGAAAGTTATAATTTTTTTCTCTGGGTAGTTATTTATGCTTTAAAACCTCAGAAAGATCGAGTTACGAAAGATTATTTAACCCATTTCACGAACTCTTAGTTTAAAAAGCACAGTTTAACGTTGCAAATGGCTTTAAACATATTAAGATTCACTATTCAAATTAAAAACCATAATAAATATTTACTTTTACCTTTTTAAAATTAACAAAATAGCCTTTTTTGGAAATTTTTAAAAATTTCTAAAATTCTTGCTTTTGACACCAAAATTTTAAACATGCTATTTTTCACTGATATTTTGATCAGAAAAGCTTCGCCACATGTATACACACTCACTGCAATAATTATTTAGCCAAGGAAGTTATAACCTTTCTCTCTGGGTAGTTATTTATGTGTTAAAACCTCAGAATTTTTGAGTTACGAAAGATTATTTAACCCATTTCACAAACTTTTAGCTTAAAAAGCACAGTTTAAAGTGGAAAATGGCTTTAAACATGTTAAGATTCACTATTCAATATTAAAAACCACAATAAATATTTACTTTCACCTTTTTAAAATTAACAAAATAGCCTTTTTTGGAAATTTTTAAAAAATTCTAAATTTTTTTCTTTTTACACCAAAATTTTAAACATGGTTTTTTTCACTGATATTTTGATCAGAAAAGCTTCGTCACATCTATAAAAGAACAGACTCCCACTATTATATTTCCATAACTATATTAAGTCCCACAACTATATTCCTGTAGCTCGGCAACTTCGCTCTGTACACAAAAACGCTTCTTTCTATTTTGTTCATTCCGATTGGATCGTATTACGAAAGATTCCTCAATAGTTTCATTAGACCTATCTTGACGTTTTCGATTTATAATCGAAACCGCCCAAGTTAAACTTATTTTGAAAAATTGTGATGTCCCAGATCAAATCAATCGCTAATTCGAATGTAAACAATCTAAACTCGCGAGCTGTTGCCAAACGGCGATTAAGAAATTCGACCCTTTTTTGTCGCCACGTAAGAGAATTATACATATAGATATGCGAGAAATAAGATTGCTTCATTTGTCTTCTTTATGCCTTCTAATCATTACGTGAGATGACCCTTCAAAACAGCTTTCCATTATGTTTCATTCCGTTGTTGTTTTTATACGTTCGTACACAGAAGTTTAAAGTTTAATATAGGCATATATATCTGTTCTTTATTCGAAATTTTGAAACGTTTGTAGCTACATAACTGCTGTTTTCAAAATGCGAAGATGGGAAAAAAATCTGAACAGGAATTTATTTTATTATTTATTTGCTACGTATGTATAATATTCGAAAAACCGATTACAGCTTTCTCCTATATTTGTATTAAAATTTTATAAATAAGAAGAAGGCTGTATGCTTTAACTTTGATATCCTTACAGTTTTTCTCTTTATGGTCACGTTGGCAAGCATTGATATAGCACCAATTTCTGCTTTGTCTCCGCATTGCATATCCTGTCCATGTGGATCCGGCAGACAAAATTACACGTAAGTATTCTAATTGCATCAATTGAATCAATTGCAAAATTGCACGTAATTGATCTAATTTTGGACCCAAGAATTCAATGAGAAACAGTAATTTTCGCAAATACACACTCGACTCTATATCTGACACGTGTACATGCAAGATTTCGAGGTTATAATTAAAAACATTTTTAATTGCGAAAATCGCAGAAAAATGAAGTTTGAGTATGGTAATGTCTTGACTTTTAAAAATCGTTTCCCTCCATAAACACATTCCCAGTTTTCCGCCGGAAACTGTCAAAGTTAAGAAATCAGAGCGACAAACCTTCTGCGGAAATGGTAACTTTAGACAATTTTGATATATTTTGACGTGAAAACGTCTTTCCGCTCGTTACAGTGAGAGTCGGTCGAACTTCCTTGTGTGACAAAGTACCGTCAGATTTGAATCGCTAATAACTACGAGACTAATAATGCGAAAAAAATGGTTGACCCCCTACAACGGATAGATCATATCTATAAGAATTTGTTGCATAGTATTTGTTTTGCCTGTGACGTCATCGAGCCAGTTGAGGCGCATACGCGTGATTGTTATGAATTAGTTTTGTGTAAGGTTATAAATAAGTGTTGCGTGGAAACGCGTTTAGCTAGGAGGTTGATTCTGGTGTCGTTTTAAAGAGCTTGACGAGTATTACTAGGACCAAAGTGAGACAATAAAAATATTTATCAGAATATAAGTAAAAGTCGGTATTAAATTGAAAATTTTAAACTCCGCATGTTTTTTGATTATAACATGCAGAGTTTTCTTTTGAATTGTACGAAACTTACAGAATACTTGAAAATACGCAAAAGAAACATTGTATTAAAATTTGAATTCAAAAATTGGAATATTATGAGAAATATGAGCATTTGTAGTAAATAATGTTTTACTGCGTACACGCGAAGTGTAGTTCTATATACTGTCAACAGATGGCGCCATCAAAAGCTACTCTAAATAAAACATAAGAAAGACACAGTTCGGGTCCGCGCCGTAGATTTTCAATCACAAGTTTATCGCATATAGCAAGGGTCTGTGGTAGCTTATGATTTATCTATTTTCTAACCATTATATTACTCTGTGTAAATATTGTATTAAAGAGATTGATAATTAAATTACATATTATTACGAAACACTTATTTTATGATTTTATCCCGACGTTTTCACGAACAATCTACGACACTGTCCCGAACTGCGGCTTTCTTGTGTTTTTTTTATGTCAATTGAGGATATTTTGTTGTTTAAGTTAGTTGAGTTTAGTTAGATATATTAACCTCTCGTTTTCTGAAACAACAATAGGGCTATTTTGGTAACTTTAGTAACGCGATGGCCTCCTAATTTTTTGGCATCGTAATTTTCTTTCTCGTCGGATGATGAGATCGCCACCCGAACTGGCAGAATAAAACTTTAGTATTGTAAATTTCGTTCTGCCCAATAATACAGAGTAAACACTAAGTCTTATCATGATTACAAATATTTATTGTGCGAAAACTATTATACTTAGACATATGCTTATTTGGATACATTTTAAGTACATTTATAAAGTTTTTAATATAAGTACTTTTTAAAGTTTTATAAGACCACGTACTTAATGTATCCGACTGGTTTAAAATCGTCGTTTTTGATGAAATTATCAAAAATTAATTATGACTTAATTTTGTAGCCTGTTTAATCAGCTTTCTAAAACTGCCTCACTTTTTACTCTACGTGAATTACAAATGGAGTTACAGCTGTTTTATTACCGAACTGTAAGCATTATTTTATGTTGCATGAAAACTTTAAATGCGTTTTCTGAGAAATGATATTTTTGAGGAAAACTGTCGACCGTAATAATGATTCCTCAAAAAGTTATTCGAGTATTGATACGAAGTTTTCTGAGATTGTTTTCTGTAATATGCTTGATGTTTTCCTCTAAAAACTAAGGTCAATTTTAAAATCAAGTATTATTTTTAAGTGCTTAAATATAAACGAAAAGCATTTTTTATGAAAAATTACCAGTTTAGTAACTATGTTCAGCTATATCTCAAAACTATTTTGAAGTACAAGAAATATTTTAGAGCATAACGCCGATAACTGTCATAAAAATGTATTCCTACAAGGGTTTATGTATATTTAGAATATGATTTTGTCTATGGCTGTTAGCGTAAGGCAAATATTTTAGTCATTTTTTTCAAATTTTCAGTTTTTTTTAAAAAATATTATTGTGAAAGCCTAATTTTACAATATTTTCATAGTTTTAAAACATATGCAGCTGAAAAATAATATTAAAAAATATATATAAGTTATTTTTTAAAAAAATGTCTCCGAGCACAGTCGGATACCTTAAGTAGATTTCAACGTGTGCCCCTTTAGTAGCTCGGAGAATGCCAAGGCGATGTTCTAGTTCTTGCCAAGTATTCTTTAACATGTTGTCTGTAACGGTATATACAGCATCTTTTATCCTGATCTTCAGTTCTCCAGCGACAGCAACTGGTGTGCAAAGACTATGTTTTTGATATAGCCCCAAAAGAAAAATTGAAGAGGACTATGGAGGAATCAAGCGATTTCATTTATTCCTCCACTAATATTGAATTCATCGCAACACAATTAAGGCCACAAGTACTACCACGTATTAACATTTTAACAGGGATTCTTTTGTTGTTTAATAGATCAAAAAGTTCTATTGCGCTAAAGAAACCTGTTAAAAATGAATTATACATTGATATTCAAATTACAATACTACATTCTACTGTTGTTTTGTAATAAATTTTTATAATCAGTTCGAAACTTTGTTCTCACCCTGTATAATTATTTTTTTGTATTTCAGACATTGTTTTGACGATTCGTCAGTTAAAGATCTCACTTGTGAGAGGTGGTCGCATTGCCAGACGTGCAAAGCCAACTCAATGTTCTGCATAACCTGCCCTTCAGATCGCTTCGGGCCTACTTGTTCAGAAAGTAAGACATCATGTATGAATTGAATTTCGTCAACAATGTTTGTAAGATTGATTCTTGAAATATAAAGATAGAAAGAAATGCTTTCATTCTTTTCCGTGATATTTTTCGAAAATATGTATTATGTCACAAAAACTATTTTTGCACATAATAAAAGTTTAAAAAATTAACTTTTCATGATACAACTTTTATTTCCGTTGAATACGTTGCCCTCATTTTAATAGTTTTTCAAAAATTAAATTGTGTATAAAATTTACAATTTATAACACTTTTTTTTATTGGTGAAGAACAAGAATACATAAGAACTGTTGCTAGATCACATTAGAAGAATTTTTTTATGAAGACGAATTTTATTATTTTTTTTATTCATATTTATTCTAACGCTTATTCTCAATGAAAAATTTACTATGTAATTGTCCCAAAACATCCGTTAAAATCTTTCTTATACTGCAAGATTTATGACAAAATTTGAAGTACCTATGCAATAAATACTAATAACTTATGGAAAAAATTAGCTACCGGCGTTTTTTAAAAATCGTTTGGTTCAGCTGATATTCTCATTTTAATTTAAAAACATTTCAGACGATAAAAGAATTTTGGGTATTGTAATTTTCTATTCAAAAGTAGCTTTTTACATCAAAAATATTAGACATGAAAGTATTTTAATCCCGAGCAGCGCCGGACGTAACAGCTAGTTTACAAATATTTGCAATAAGGATATTTTATAGCAATACGCAACCGTGAAAAAAAAATTCGCAAAGAAATACGTAAGAAAAATTCAGAATTCATCGTTCATGTTTTGAAGAGAAACATATAAAACGCAGGTAAACCTGGAGTTTACGGTCCGCAACCTGTTTCTCGCCAATTTTTCTTGGCGCAATTTGATTTGCCGTCGCCAAATACTGTTTTGGATGTGCAGTGTGCTTTTTATTGCTCTCTTGCTCATGCGTCACCTGTAAAGAAAAGATTGAGCAAGCATTGCCTGCGGCATTTCTAATGTGTAACGGGCAAATTTTTTTAACTTAAAAAAACATCAGCTTCTCCGCTTTCAGCATAGCAGGAAACTAGTAGTTACACCTTTTCATTGAATGTTAGAAATCCAGGATTTAAAAAATTCCGAAAACAAGAATTTCCGCACGCAATGCCTGCGGCATTTCAAGCGTGTACCGGGAAATTATTTTAACATTGAAAAAACATCAGCGGTATCGCTTTCAGCATAGCGAAATACTCGGAGCTTCGCTTATTCATTGAGAAACGAAACACGCAAAGTAACATACACAGTACTGAACCGATATTCAAACCGAAGAATTCCAAACGAAATTTTATTGAAATTCGAATGCTCACATCGAAGAGATTAGAAAAGCAGTCTATTCGAAACGAGGCGCACTATAGCGTAATTTTCAAAACACAGACGAAAAGATTAATTTCCGCGCATGCGCGCATGTCATTCGTTAAAAACATCATTGCGCAACCAAAACAAATGTTTTCTCATTTCCGTTCTTGGCGGCAAAGAGTTGGCGATCCTAAGAGCACCGAAGTAAGTTGGCACCATAGACTCCAGATTAACCAAAACGCAAATAAACCGCTATAGTGATAAAGGTTTATTTTTCAGTCATAATTCAGGATTTAACAGTCACATTTGATTGTTATAATTAGCACACTGTACTTATATATTTACAGTGCTTAAAATAGTTAGACTGACTTTAAAATTCATATTCGGGAAGGAATATGTCCTAGGTAACTGAGGCAAAAAGATGTATAAAATCCTTTAAGTATTTACTACATCATAAAAAGCTGCCTTTTGACTAGTTTTGAATTGCATTTTCTTTGTTAACGCTCCCATTAAGTAAAAGCAGCAATCAATTTTTAAATGACAAAATTCAATTGGATATCCTGAAGTGTCTCAGGTGGCCTTGACGTTTTTAAATGTATTTAATGGCAGTAAATGTTTCTAAGTTAATTAGAAGGCTAAATTAATTAAGAGGTTAAAATGAAAATTGTTTAAATTCATGTAGCTCTTACTAGACCCCTCCGCCGAAGCTACACGAATTGCATCTCTCAGTGACGATCGGGAACTAAGAGATTCTAAGGATTTAAATAAATCCCGCCAATTACGATCAATTTGGATCTTCTGTGATAATCAACGTTAAGTATTCTTGCTCTGCTTCCGATGAGAGACTTTCTAAAGAATCGGACATTTATTGTGGTCTTTTTATGAACTGTTCTTTTAGAGACTGTTTTCTTGCATTATTTTGTAATATTCTGTATATTTTGTTTCTGAATTGTCAATAAGTGTTTGGACATTGGTTAAGATGTTGGGTGGCGGCTTTGGTGAGTGAAAATGGTGAGGCAGTTAGCTTGCTTAGAGTTTTGGGGGCTTCATCTTCTGGTGCAGGGGCGTGGCGTCTCGTACAGGTGTTGATAGCACCCATCTACGACTGCCCATTCAAACCGGTAAGGGACCACCATGGTCTTAGGTGCTGGGCAAGCCGTACTGTTAGTTAGTTAGTGACAATCGGTCCACACTTGGGATCTATATATCGCCAACTTGAGTGTCACAGACTATAATAACCACCCTAGGATGCTTCCTTTGTATTCATTTTTCAATACTCAGTTAAAAGCTAAGACCACTCCTCAGAATAACTTTTGCTATTTTCCTATGATTATCAGTCATCATGCCCCTTGATACTCTGAGATCTGAGTCAGAAACTACTTTATCAGAAAATAGCAGCCACACCAGATTTAACACGCATATGGCGTATGCAATGTATTTGTTGGGAGATTTCACATTGCATCCAAGATACTACGATCTCGAAGAAGACACAGTGAGCTGTTTCATTGTCTGAAGGAGCTCCAAAGCCTTAGGCAGATTGAACAAATCCCGCTGTAGTTAAAAGAAATAGCCAAAATTAAAATTAAACCGAAAAAATATTCAAAATATGTTTTATGTGCATAATTCTAAACAAGAAATATGACTCTTAAAACAAAATTCTCTGTAATCTGAAATTCTTTCTTCCAACTGGCAGTTTTATAACATTTATTGGGAGACTCTCGCTCTGCATTCAAGATCCTACGGTTTCGGAGTCAATACTTGGCCACCAGACCACCGTGACCGGTTTCATTGTCTGGAGAAGATTTAAAACCTTAGTCAATTTAAGCAAATTCGGCTGTAGTTACTGTTTCATGGTCATAATTCTAAACAAGAAATATGATTCTTCAAATAAGACTCTGTATCATCTGCAGTCTTCTTCTAGGATTGTTATTAAACATAGCATGAAAATTATTTTTGAAAATATTAGCCTTAGAATTACGAGTTAAAGATGAGATGTAAGTGAAAGATGCAAGTGCCCTGCAAGAAAGATTGGAGGGGAAAAGTGTAGGAATGCGTTTTCTCTTCCATCAATTTCTTCTAATATTTTTATCTTTCGATTTTAGGATATTTCACACGATTTTAAAGTTATAATATGGAGAATTTGTAATGGACCTCTTAATTTTAAATCGTCGTCAGATGTTGGGAACGGACCTGAGTCAGAGATCTCTCCATTCAAAAAGGCAAACCTAATTGGATTTAAAGTGCATATAGCGTACATAAACCATTCGTTGGGAGATTCGTGCTTTGACTATAGTTAAAAGAGCTGCCTAAAGTAATCGAAGTGAAGCAGGAGTAATTTGCAAAATTTGTTTTATGTTCATACTTCTAAACAAGAAATGCAATTCATAAAGTGTTGCTCTCTTTATTTTGAAGTTTCACTCTAGGGTTGTTAGCAAGAATAGCATTTAAATTATTTTTAATAATTAGTTTTAGTATAACGAGTTTTGCGAAATCCGAACAAAATGCAATATTTTCTAGAAGTAGAAAAGCAAAGAGCAATTTGTGGCGACCCTGGCATTCCAAGAGACGGAAGCAGGCTGAATCCAGATGGAAGTGACGCCTCCGATCCGCGGATGTTCGAAGAAGGGGAGTCCGTGATTTTCAGTTGCAACGGGGAAAGTGTCGCTCTCCATGGAACAAGTTTCATCACTTGCTTGGCAGATGGAACTTGGAGTGCGCCTCGGCCACGATGCATTACTCCGCCAGTGGGTGAGTATCACTGAGTTCTGTGTGATATATATATTCCCACCCTTTCATAGACGGTGATTTCCTTTCGAAAATCAGCATTTTAAGAGCTATTTTTTCGTAGCCATGCGGTAGTCTTATAATGTTTTTTCAGAAAAAAGTTTCTTTTAGTATTGAATAAAGATAGCAGATAATGCACCAGTTTTAATCATTCTCCCTTGTGGATGTTTCCGTCCATTATCACTTCGTCTGTGCCTCGACCGCGATGTATTAGTTCTCGAATAGGTGAGTATCACTAATTCCTGTGTGGAATTATAGTAAATACTGCGTTGTAAAGGAATTATTTGAAGATTTCACACATGCTGATAATTGTTCGTGCTTGTGTTTCCAATCACAAATTTCCGATGTTGATGATAAGGATATTTATACAAAACCAAAAAGGCGGCTGCAGGAACACAAAAAAAATGCATTCACTGGAGCCTCTTATTCGTGATTCGAACAGTAATTTATGCTGTCGTTCTTAAAGCAAAAGTTAAATATCTGCCTTATGTTGACGGAGCTTATCTGGATTTCGACAACTTTCTTCAAAACATAAGACTGTTTTCTTTCTGGTGCTACCGGTACCTTTTTATTCCTATGAAATTCACTTGAATGTTTCTTTTCAGACATTTTAGAGAAATACACAATACTTATTCTCTTATAGGTTATAATACTTTTGCAATTGAAGTTTGCTGTTCATAACAAAAATATTATGAAAAAGTATAGATTACTTTAAAATGGGTTTGCGGTTATGTGCTAGGTGACTCATAAAGGAACTCTCTCGAATGCAGAAAATAAGAAAATTGTGTTTGAAAAGAAGAAGTAGTTCAATTTTGGGGGCTTGAAAGT
>BGPR01023060.1:0-24649 GCA_013235015.1 Araneus ventricosus | reverse complement strand
CCCCCCCGGTCGCTACGCCACTGTTGCCACTCCGTCTACTGAAAATATTAAATATTTCTTTCTTTGTTCTCGAGTTCTGTTGGCTATAATTGAGAAAAAACAGATTGTTTATTCTCAATATGAATTTGTTAAATTGTTTATTTTTAACGCTGAACATCATCAAGTCATTATATTGTCATTGTTATTTCAATATGGCTTCACCGGAAGAAATGACGCAAGTTAGTACGTGATTTATCGTATTTAAATCTATCCAATGTTCACCTCATTGACCAAAAGATTAAATAACTTAACTCATATATTTATTGACTAAAAAAACCGGAAGAGTATATTTCTGTTAGTTTATATTTAATGATTTTTTTTAAAAAAAAGTGTATGGATGCTTTTTAGAAACCCTGTATTTTCTTTACAAACCGAAATGTTCATTTTCTTCAGTCTTGTTTCTCACTGTTTGAGTTCATTTCAAGTTCCAGAACTATCATGTGAAACATATATCAACCATCTTATCTCAAAAGACCAGTCCAGGAGAGGTGCAATATGTAAACAACACTTCTTTCCCTCAGAGGCCGAAGTTTGATATACATCTCACTCGGAAAGAAAGGCAGCCCCCTCCTGCCACCTGTAGGAAATGTCATTAGTGTTGTTTGAGCAGAGGGAGGTTTCAAAGGAACCAGGAAACAGAAAGAACTCACTTTCTACAAAGGGTAAATGAATGAGAAGACACAGCTGTGCAGTCAGATCTGAAAATAATTGTCGCATAACTTCCGTTCAGTTCTTCACCTGCGCCACTCAAATAGCCACACACACGTTGCTGATTATGCTATAATTTATTTCTGCTTTTATCGATATTGACATTTTTCGAGCCTTTCGAATGGTTCAATCCAATAATTTTTGCCTTCTCGTGTATGAGAGAGTATTGTAATCGTTAAAAAAAATCGACCTCTAGATTTCGATGAATCTTCATGTGCTAGACCTCCCCGAGTCCGAAAAACACATTTTTGGAATTATGTCTATCTGTGAACATCCAGTTATTGCATCATACATTTTACTACAACTAACCAACCCATCACTAAAGAATTAAACAACAAAAATTCCCCAATAATAAAATATCCAAAACACATAAAAGAAAAAGCTAGAAAACAAAAGAAAAAAAAACAATCAAAATGGAAAAATTGGAGGAGAACCCCAATGACGGACTTTATCAAAGAGCCACCCACCACAGGAGTTCTAATTTGGACAAATTTTCCGTCGAGGGCAAGAGTTACAAAGTCAAAAAATATACCCTCTGTGGCTCTGAATCTGTCCAATTGAAATATAAGAAATAATCCCTTTGAGAAGAAAATAAAGAAGGAAGGAAATAAGTATAATAAAAACCTTTAAAAACATATCCAGTAGAAAACTTGAGAATGTAAAAAAATAATTCATCCTCAGCCGAGTTAGATGCAGGAATAGGACGCCGACTAAAAAGTCGGCGTTTAATGTGCTTTAATTTTTTAATTTTCCATTGTGTTTAATATTTTTTAATTTTCTATTGTTTGTTTTTGTATTTAATAGATTATGCTGCATATGCGCCATTCTGTATAATATAAAGGGTTTAATTAATTTTTAATTAATTCAAGAAATTTTTTTAATAATCTGTTAAATTGTAACTGTTATCTGTGAACATGATAGCTCAAAAACAGAAGAAGTTTGGCAAAAGAAATTTGGTATGTGGTCTGGTATGTTACACCAAAATTGTAGATCTGTATCGAATTTTAAGCGAAATCTGTCAAGTGAGTTTGTCTGTTTTCGCCCATGTGCATATAAACATGACAACTAAAATTTCGTAAGCTAAGAATAAGAACTAGATACATAAAACTTGACATGTGTTTTTATATCAAAAATTGTAGAGATGTGTCAAAATGCGAGCCTAATCCACCAAAGGATTGACTGTCTGTGGACCATTTTATGCTTGTGTTTGTGAACGCGAAAATTCAAAAACACAACTGGACAGACAAATGAAATTTAGTATGGGATTTCGAAGCAAAAATTGTAGATGTATACTAAATTTTGCAATTAGTCGATCAAAGGAAAGAGTTCCAATGCATATTGAATTATTTTCTGTATACTGTAGAGCTAAATACAATACGTTCCACATTGTTTAAATATACCAGAAAGTCGAATGTAGGCTATTCCTCTGATTATTATAAGAATGGTGAAATAGCAGAATGTGAATATTGCATTGTAATTTCTTTCTTGCGCTGCGTGCTTTGCAGTAAAAGCAACTTAAGAAGTCAGAAGCTGGGCTGAAAAGACCAAAAATAAGTTTATTAACGAAATAAAATAAAATAGTATGCTTAAATTTCCACTTGCTAATTTTCTAACAAAACTTCTTTTGATTTAACTATAAATTAATCCGAATTCATGAGACTTATGAAACTGTATACCCATTTCAAAACAGAAATTCATTAAGCTGATTTCCTTTCAATTGAAAATCGTCTGCAATTTTAATGAAAAAAATATAAATAAATGATAAGATACGTAGGCGTGGTTTGAAAAAAAAAAATGGTTTCAGAATATAAGAGGATTTTATGCTGTCTTTACTGTTGTTTAGATTTAGTATAATAGGGTGTGTCTTGAACAGACCGTCTGCCTAGCAGGTGTGCCTTTTCCTTTTCATGAGCTGGTTACGGGGAAATAATTACCTACTTTACAAATTGGATGTCATCGTTGATTGAAATGCATGGTATGGGCTGCGAAAACACGTGTTCAGTAAAAGGTACTGCAAGAAAACTTAAAAATCTCTCGTTCAACTTGTGTTGTGCAATCAAAAAATCTTATCAAAATGATTGAATGGTTTTTTAGATAGCATATTCGATCAAGAAAATATTTATTTAACTCTACTTATTGTCCTTCAATAAAATAGGTACCAAAAGAATTAAATCCTTTTTCATTATAAGCTTAAAGACAGCCAATTAGTTATGCCCTTTTTATTTAAAAAAATGACGCGAATCTGGATTTAAATAGCATACATAAATTCAACTAATTATTTTATCGCTGTAAATTCATGACAAATATATTCATTTCTTTTGGGGTGGGGGAGTTGGAGGGAAAGAATGATGAAGTGTAAGTACTGGAAGCAATTCCAACTATACTATGATAGTTTAAAAGAGTTTCTCAGAATATGGGTCTGGCCCCCTAGTGGGATCCCTAAAACCTTGACTTGTCGTACATCTGTTAGATTCTTCGCCATTTGCAAACGAAAACTATTAAATACATGTAGATCATTTTATTGAAATATGCGAAGAATTAGATTTAATTAAATTTCTAAATGCGTATCATTGTTTAATTTTTCACATATTTTATCTTTTTATTTATATACGCACTTGGAGGGGCGGGAAAATTTTCTATCCACGGATGGTGTTGTGGAATACATTTTACAGCCGAAAAGGTTACTGATCAATAAAAAGTTGAAATAATGGAGTTTTAGAGGAAGCGGGAATTTTAAGATCAGCTGTTTTAAACTCATTTAACAGCTCCGGTCCCTTAGCGGCTAACAGTTGAAAGGGTTTCAAAAAATTTTCTTTTTTTTTTATTTGCATTGTAAGAGTTCTCTGATGTCTTACAAAGCAAATTATTTTTTTATATATGCAAATATATATCAAATAAATTTTAATGTCATCCCGTACTGCACTTTGAATATGAAAATAGATTATCGCTCAGTTAGAACTCAATAAAATGGAAAATACAATGAAGTAGCTTTTGAGCTGCAAACATTTTAGCGCATGACTGGAATTAAATTGCTTTGTAAACATGGTACAAATGCATTCTTAGAGAAAAGTAACGCTCTGCAAAAAGCCTAAGGACACACCGTAAATTAAAATTCACGGTCACTTTTTCCAAATCGGGACAAAGGTTTAAAGAAAAAGCAGGATTGTCCCTAATAATCGGGACGTCTGATTACTTCAGTTTATGTCACGTGCAGAAGCTGTCGTCTATTAGTGCATGCAGGTAAAGAACTCTCTTTCATGATTACCAGCATAATTCAAATTAGCGACGCCCTTCCATTTATAAAATCATCTGCTTTTCTAAAAGATTGGATTGACTGCTGTACAGAGAAATCATGCGGGTTGCAGATAGTTTGTTACTTTCAGGTAGAATCCTTCTGCATGTAAAAGGACGTTGATGTATAAAGACGTCCAAAGTATAAAGGCATGAATTGTATCAACAAGTGTAGTTATTACCAAGTCTACACTTGTTGAATGATAAGTTTTACACCAACACACTCGCGCGCACAAAACTTATGAAACTCAGAAACGAACCAAACTAGATTATTCAAATTTATCATGCTTTCCCTACACAAAAATTATACGTCTATATCAAATTTTAAACCCAAACTGGTACTTTTCTAGACCCATTCTGGTTTCCCTCTACCGTGCTATGAAATTTCACAAAGAAAAGCCAATTCTATAAAGATTTTTTTTAAAATATGAATTGTCATTTATTTTTAACTAAAATATCATTGACCGAGAGAAGCGAGGTATCTGTTTCAACTCAACCGTTCAGCATTTCGTCTGTCTGTAATTTACGAGAATGGATCCAAAAAGAAAAAGATTACAAAGGTAATAAAAGAATATTTATTAACAACAAACATGAAATTCAAAAGGGAATTAAGAGGCATACTTGGCGATCACTTTTCCACATAATCACTAAATCTATTTAGGCATTTATCTGAACGCAGGACCAACTTGGTTGATCCGGCTTGGTAGAAATCACGTCCCTAACCATTGAGCCAGTTCTCGGCAGCAGTTTTCACATCACTGCTTGAAGAGAACCTTGTTCCAGATAAGTGTTTGGAACCGAGATTGGGTACCAAATCTGGGCTGTATGTGATGTGGCATCAGAATTCCTACTTGAACTTTTGCAGCAATTCTTGAGTATTGCAAGCAGTATGGGTATTGTCATAAAGGAGGATGACACCTTTACTCAATATGCCAGGGTGTTTCCGTCGGATGGCTTCACGATGGCCCAGTGCCTTTTTCTTTTTTCCGAAATTGAAGGAACACTTATCTGGAACAAGGTTCTCTTCAAACTGCTCATTGGGCCGGGAACACTTATCTGGAACTGGCTCAATGGGCAGGGACGTGATTTCTGCCAAGCCGGGTTAAACAAGTTGGTTCTGAGTTCAGAAAAATGCCTAAATAGATTTGGTGATTAAGTGGAAAAGTGATCCTGCCTCTCAATTCCATTTTGAATTTTCTGTCTAATGTTAATAAATAATTTTTTATTACCCTTGTAAACTTTTTTTTAGATCCATACTCTTAGCTTATTACGCAGTCACGGTCAAATGCGTTGCTCAGTTTTCTTCGAATTCGGCATGAAGGTTTCTTGATGATTTAAAAAATGACTTTATAAGTAAGAATTTTTATTTTTTTATTCCGTCTCAAGATGGTGGCCGTTTTCATTGTTGTAATGTTTTGTCGAGTCAATGGCAAGTTTGACACTATTAAACCATTTTTATCATTTGGTAAAGGCTAGACACCTCAGCATTATTTTTATTTTGTAATTATTTATTTTGTATTAATTTAATTTTTAGCGTTCTGATTGATCTTAAGTGTGCATTTAGTTCATATCAGCGCAGTTGTGTATGTTTTTAAAATCTCAGGAATTTTTTTCCGTTTACCTTTATTCCCAATTTTAAATATTTACGTGAAACATTTCTTCGTTTTCATATATCTATGGCTTCATATTACAGACGAAATATTAAAATTAAATATCATAATTTGTAAAGAAAAAACCCAACGTTTTCCCGTAAAAAAAAAGTTACTTAAAACCCCTTTAGTCGGAATTAAGAAATAATGGAGTTAGAATTTTTTTTCCTTTGGCGTACTGTGTACTACTGCAAATGTTAGAGCATAAATGAAATTTCAAGCCTGTACATGAAAAATTAAAAAAGTTACCCCATGTCCAGCATACGGACAATATCGGATATTTCAACTGAAAAAATACGAAAAATCTCACAAATTTCACTTTAAAGTGGTTGTCAAAGGCTAATAAAATATTGCAGAAGCTTTTTAAATGGTAAAAAAAAGATTAAAAACAAGAAATTACTTAAAAAACAAAATTCACCACCGAGCTCCATTTTGGGAAGAATGATGATTTACTCGATTTTTTTTTTGGAAAAACTAAAAAAAAAAAATGAAATGATTCCATGCATGAAACGAAAAATTCATGCAACTATTATATTTCTGAGAAAACCGAGAATCAAATTTAAAAAGTAGCATGTAGTTTCGTCAATTATTGAATTAATACGAGCTGTTCAAAGTTGATGTCCGGTATACCGGACACTAGGTCTGAAGGGGTTAAAAAATTTCAGAAATTGAAAAATAAAATTGGTAAACATTGTAAGTGCCAAAAGAATTCAAACATCGTTTTCACCTTAAAGTGTCAAATAAGCAATGCTTTATAATGTGGTAAATGTTAGAAAGTTTCTGGTAGACTTCTAAGCAAATCAAAAGAGCTTATGAAGAAGCTCACTAAATAAAAACAGTTTTTTGCTATTTCCCGACATTTTCGCTTTTGGCACTTACAACGTTTATCACTTTTAGTCCTCAATTCTTTATAAATACTGTAAATTCGACATAAAAATCAAGCACATATCAAGTGGAAAGGGTACTTCTTAATTTTTAAATAAAGTTAAATGGTTTCCGTTTAGTATACAATTTATAGATGTTAAATTTATGCTTAAGATTAAATACCATTTCGGCAACATTACCAGATATATATTTTCCGCCTTGGTTTATACTTATGTAGTAAATTTAACCCCTTAACAAGCAATGACGTGTCTAATTCGTGGATGGAATAAGAGAATTTTTGATATTTAAACCTGTAATTAAGGGAAAGTACCAATTAATTTAAAACGAAAAATCACTTGGACATGCTTTATATATCTGGTATTTTTTACTTTCTTATATGGATTGAAATTACAATACGTGCCACAAATGGGATGTGTCATCTAATTAGAAGACTATATAAATTCGTTCGTCAAGGGCTTAATAGGCATAAGTACAACTGTCTCCACAGTAGAGCGCCAACGGATAAGTATACAGATACATTGAAATCTTTCGTCATAATAAAGAAAAGAGTGTGCTCTTGACAAATATATAAAGATCAGTCTTTCAAAATTCGCAAATATTCAGTTAAAAGTTAAAGACCTAGCCGATTAACCCTTTATTTCCCGACTGTGCTTAAAAGTACTACTTTAATCAAGCTTATATCTTCGTAATTTGACCGTTTTTTCCGACAGTACTCGCATGAACACGAGGAATGTAGTTCCGACAGCTAGCAGCAGATGGCAGATGAAGACAAAAATTAATTTTTTAAAATATTAATCAAACTAATTAAATCATTTTATTTAAATAAAAAATATTTTTCATCTTTCCTGTGGTTATTCTGCATTAAAACGCATCTAATGATGCCAAAATAAAATTGAAAAATTGCTGGTGAGTTAATTCGGTAAATAAATAGTTAATAGAAAATTAAAATCGACGTTCTAGAAAAATCTAAACTGCATAAAATGGAGGATATTTCGATATCGGAATACCAATGACCCCTCTGCAATGGTCTCCTTTTGAAATACGATGCAACGGTACTTTTTATATCTTGGCGAAGCGAACATCACTTTTTCCGTCCGAAAACATCTATTTGCTGCAGATGCGTCTTTTATTTGATGAAAGTTTGAAGAGATTCCATTGTTAATCGCAGCTGTGATCACATGCTTCTCTGTGCAGACAGCTGCTTGTGTCATGCTTATCATTAGCAGAGATGCAGGCATCGAGGCAGAAGTTTGTCTCCCACACAATCCCCATTCAGGTAGACAGAGCATCAAAATAGGTTCTTCCTTCAGAAAATGCAAAAGCTGTGCATGCAGTTTCAAAATGGGTGCTTACATTCCGCGTCTGGTTGTGTATTCGTGTTCAGCAAATTATCGATAGCACGTCTGATATTATGACAGAACTTTCCTCTGAAAACTAAAATTAAAATAGAATTTCCTAAAAGAGATTCCTTTATCAATAAGGAATAAATATTGCTAATTTTTATTGAGAAATATGTACGTATCAAAAGTGTACGATTACAGCCTACTGTCGGAAATTCGGATCGATAAGGACTTAAACCCTTCAGGATTATTGAAATCACTTCAGTTTGTGTTAATTAATTAAATTCAGAAACTTGATTTTTTTTTTACATTTCCAAAAGTTTGGGTCCTTATTTGAAAATAATTAATCAAAAATAAATATTATTTAATTTTTTTATATTGGTCGTTATAATGTATTTTTGTATGTAAATCAAACATTTTCTTGTCCCATTGAAATCCAGATGTTTGATGTCTGGATTTTCGACGTAGTGCTTTATTGCATTCCTTTTTTACCTTGTCTTTATGTCTTCTGATTATTATCCTGCTTATTTCTATGAATTTTAAAATGCAATGCCCTATTTTTGGCGTAACGGCGTAACTCCTCCAAGCATATCATTAAAGTGACCAACCGTCCTCCTTTTGTAAGTTCTGTCCTCCCTCGAAAAGTGTCCTCCTGCATGTCCTGCTTTTTGATATTTTGTAGCGGTTACAATTCACAGCCTTCTCCTTTTTATGGTAGGTGGCGCTACTAGAGCCATCCGGGTTTTTCCCATGATGCCTCTCTCTTCTTCTTCTGTGAACTTGTCTTGTGTTGTTTTTCTCTGTCTTGCGTCTTGTACCTTTTAATGTACTGTGTCGTGGAATTTAGCCATCTAATAAAAATGGTTCCTGAAATTGAATTAATTCGTCAACAGCGGCATTCCATATAAACATGAGTCTCGTCCCTCTACAATTTGAAATTAGGAGACTGAATATATATTTAAATTCTGAAATATTAATGCAATGGGAAAATAAACACGATGAAATCGATAAAAGATGGTGGAAATATTCGGCCATTTTAAAAATGAACATATTCAAAATTTATTTATTCTTGTTCAATTTTAGTTGTTCTTCCCTGGGACTAATCCAGCAGTTAAAAGGGTATTTTCATTTGCTAATGACTTTTGGACATGCGAGAAATCGAGATTGAATATTGATGCTACTCTAGCTGCAGCTCTTGCCATAAAATTCAGTATGAAGGATATTTCTTGTTCAGATATTTCCAATATATTGTTAGAAGATGATACATTGACAAAAATATTCATTCTATGGAAAAGTACTCATTTAAATAAGAATTAATAAGCACTTCAGCGTAATTACAATTTAAAATGTGTAAAATATTTTTATTATGCATTGATCATAATAATATAGTGTATTCTGTGCTATCGTTATAAGGAACAAAACATTTCTTTTATTTACGATAGTTCTTTTCTTAAATTTACTTGTGTTCTCCTTTTCGTTGTAAAAAAGTTGGTCACCTTAATATCAATAACATATTCGGATTGATTATTTTCTTCCGGCATGTAAACAAATTTATAATTCTTAACCCAGATTCGATTCAATGGAGTCAATCCACTTAAAGTCACAGTCACATAACTGAGAATGCCATGTCACATCATACTGCATGTTTTCTTCCTTTTCCTCCTGCAAGATGCGGTGAGGATTCCAAAATGAAATTGACGTAGTGCAATTGGCACATGTGATTTAGGCTTGAAATGATTCAGTGGCGAATCCAGGATTTGGCCCCGGCCCCCGGGGGAGGTCATAAAAATTTTGTATCGCCGCGCCGTGACGAATGTCAAACCTCTTGGCTTATGTAAACCATAACACTTTAACTTTACAGACTTCACTCACCTGACAATAAGAATCATAAAAAAACAATACAATACTTTCGATACTTTAATTAAAAATACAATGAAATAACTAGCCAAAAAATGTCTTCGACCGCGTCAACGCTACAAGTACAAAGGGAATGACTAGAAAAGTAGGAAAATTTTGGAACCTGTCAAGCCAGAAAGCAATATTGTCACGTTTTCATTATTTTTTACGAAAGAGAAATTAAAAACAAACAATTTTAGTGATTTTAAATAAAATCAAGAATTCTGACTTATCTCTGGGGGGCTGCAGCCCGATAGCCCCCCCCCCCCGGGGGGGGCCAGGGGAGGGGTTGCATTACTCCTAAATGTCCCATTGTTTTTCAGACTGTCTCAGAGCTTCTTACATGATAGAATGCAATCTGGAACTGGCTTGCATAGCGTTTATGTTTTCTTTTGTAAAACTTTGGAAGCTAATTCATAGTTTTGTCTGCTTTTTTATGGTATATTTCTTAAACAAATCGATAAAAAATTATGGAAATCATCTAATTTTCAAATATCTAATTAAAACTTGACCTCATATTGGATAGATAAACATAGTTTGTAGAATTATTGATATGATTTATTCCACCAATTCTTCTTGGGGCGTGGAGGCACGGTGACAAGAATCAAGGATAACCACGACTTCATTTCTTGCATGTCTGTGAAGATACGCTGCATATGCGTTAAATCTGTTATAGTTGATAAGACTTCTTCGTGTCATTATGGTATGAAAAAAAGAGATAAAAAATTAAAATAAAGGTTTAAGAAACCACGACAACAAATTTAATAAAATTTATTCTCTTAAAAGAATAAGACAAAAAATTAAATTAAATTTCTTATCGTGTTTCAAACGTTCTAACCGGCGTGAAGATTTGAACAGTCGAGTACCTTCTCAGAATGTCAGTCATCTAACCATAGCTCAAAATGAAGAAGTGTGTCTCAAAATAGACTTCTCTTAGCTTCGAAACGAGTCTCATTTAAGAAATTAAATCAAACGCCGCAGGAAACACCCAGAAATCCTGTGTTTCTGTGCTTATAATTTTACAGAAGTTATTCCGTATACATTATAACACAATCCCTACTAGCACAGAGAAAATGCCCATGGTATATTGTGGAATGTCGCATGCGGGCAAGCACACAATATTCGGAGAGTATTATAATGTGCTTTGTGGAAAACATATGTGAATGGATGGGAAAGGGCAGAACGAATGCCACAATTGTAAAAAATCGGGAATTTGCCAAACTTGGGGACTTCTGAAAGATTAATGACAGCCATGTTTAAAATTTTGACTTTTCATAATAATATCAGATTATGTCGCTTGAAAGAACGATAATATTTCGAAGGACGAATCAATTGATGTAGAATAATAAAATTGCAATTCTAGTCTATTCTGAAATAAAATCGAGTAAACTGATAACTGAATACCTGGGGAGTCCTGTCTACAACATTCGAATATTCGTGAGAGTACTCAGGACCATCTCATACAATGGGCTAATTGGATTATAGCTCACGGGCGGCCTTGATCCGAGGCGCCTAAAATGTTAGTGATTTTACTTTAATTTTCTATTTGAAAAATTGTAAGGCGTTAATCAGAGAACAGTTGCCTAAAACTTTAGTGATTTTACTTTAATTTTCTATTTGAAAAATTGTAAGGCGTTAATCAGAGAACAGTTGCCTAAAATTTTAGTGGTTTTACTTTAATTTTCTATTTGAAAAATTGTAAGGCGTTAATCAGAGAACAGTTGCTTTTTTCGCTGATCAATTATTTTATCAGGAAAGTACCGTTTGGTGGGTCATAGACGCTCAAATTTCTAGTTGCGGTTCAATATTTGATGTAAATTCGCCAATTTCACCAATTCTGTGCGTTTCTGCTGGAATGTTCTTCTCCAGAGATTCAACCTGCTTTCTAAAACTAAAAGGTTGAGTCGGCTCTCCTGGGTATTCGAATGAATAAGTTGCATTTCCGATGTAGAGGCAAATTATTCTTGCCCAGGGCGCTCAAATGTGAAAAGACGGCAATTTTCGTACTATGGAAGTTTCAAGATATTTATGTTAAATATGTGACAACTGGAATCATTGTTAATTCCATCACCCATCTCCATGCTATTACCAATAACTATAAGAACAAAGAGAACTATTGAACCTAAAGTAAAAAAAGAAAAACGATTTCGCCAGTTAAAGAGTGCAACATCGGAGAAGAAAACCGCAACTTTTTCCTGCTTCCGCGCGTGGCCGTTTCCTTATCAGCATCTGGGCAGACGAGAATTTTTCGCACGAGATAAAACATTCGAAAGCGCTGTCAACGAGCTCTGTTCTGTCGCTTTCGGTGCGTTTAGCTCGCAGGAGGATGTTAGAGAGCCCCTTCCCCCCCTATACACCCTTATCTTGTAACACCTGCTACGACGCCGAGTCATTATCGGGGCTGCGAATCAGTGGAAAACAGTTCAGAAAGCCGTTCATTGTCTTTTTTGTTATTTATTTTAGTCACTTCTAGACGGTAATAGGTAGAATTTTTGAAATTTATGCAAAAGAAGCATGTATATAGTATAAAATTCTGCTTTTTTTAAAATTTTTCTTAGTTTGGTTAGATTAAATTTCCAATAAATGTGACATTTTCCTATTAGTAACGTCAAGGTGATAGAATTCTATAATTTAACTCAATTAAATACTTAGAACTTTTAAAACAATTGATTTGAATGTGGTAAAATTCGAAACTATGTGATTCGACTATAGGTGGGATTTATCGTTCATCGATATACTGCTAAAAGAGGCCAAGTCAAAAGAAAAATGAGTTAATACGTCTTTTTTGTTCTAAAATATCATTTTGGAGTTGGAAACATCGCGCATATCAATATATCTTCAAACTACAATATATGCTGCGCATGTATAGATAGGGACATTTTTTTCTTCTGTTACAGCAGATGACAATTTATAATAACAAGAACACATTAACTCCTTTATCTTTTGACTCGGTCACTTTCAGCAGTATACCTCCGGTATACTGAAAATACTTAATGCAAATGTTTTATGTTTTCGTATCATTGTATTTGCAGCGTTTTAAGTTTGACGTAATTCATTGATTATCCAGCTTTATTCGCTAAGAGGTTGACTTTGGGGATTAATTAATTAGAATTAAGACGGCTATTATGAGTTCTAATAAAGTGTAAAACATCCGGGCTAGTTAGAACTTGATGTTACTAGAGCGGAATATCGTTAATACACCAAGAGTGCATGCAGATAATGAATTTGGCTTACCAGAGTGGAGCATTCATCATCCTAAATACTCGTAGTTTGTCTTCTTCTGGATCATCATCATATTCTTTTTTTTTTTTGAAATTTTTTGGCCATCAGATATGTGTAGCTCGATGAATTTATGCTAAATGCTCTCTAGATATGATATAAATTAGCGAACAATTGGCTAATTTTTATGAAATTTGCTATATTGGAAGTTATAGTCAATTACCTGTATATTAGTGAGTGTGTGTTTGGGATTTTGCTCGTTAGTATTTGGCTTTAGTTGGTAATATGGGAACAGGGCAAACTTAGTATATTTATAGAAGAAAAAGGGCAAGGAAAGGAAATACAGCCAAGTATATTTCCATTAAGTGAAAAGGCGTCTGCAACTAATACAATTTGAGAAAATATTGTATCATATAAGAAAGTTATATAATAATTTTGTTCTAACCACACACACAACACTTCAGCGCTTCTAAAACTTTCCCCCTCCAGACGCTTTTTTGCTAAGAAAAAGAACTCAAATCTTCAAAATGGAAAATAAATAAGCAAATGATGCATTAATAAATGACAAATAAAAGATGATTAAATTTAAATTCAGCAATTGTTAATGAAATACTTTAGGATGATTTTTTAATCATTTTTTTACAAGTGCGGAAAAATCTGAAAGAACAAGCTGGTTTCAGTTTTCGCGGTTTTCTATTCTCGGCTTTGACGAGTTGGTGGCTGACCTTCGACCTCAGACAGATGAGTACATTCGCTGAGAGGAGGAAAAGTACGAAACGGAGAACAAGTCGCGTATAAATAACAGGATTATGATACTGTACTACCGCCACAAGAAAAACCCTAGACACCAGACATGCCTGTGGCGGGCGTTATGGAAACGGGATATTCCACTGCATTATGGGGGTGACGGAAAGGGCATTATTTCATTTGGCGCAGATAGAACCGACGGAAGTCTCGTTTCGCGTTGTACTACGGTCGAAAACGAATTCTCGCCTTACGAAGTCTGCTTAGTTCGCCAAATGTTGCGGTTGGTTTTATATCCGTTTGCCTCCTTTCTTCGACTCGTCTACTTGCGGCAACCCTGCCCAGGGTTTTTCTCCTGGCGGTATGTTGATGTCTCCTAATTTATCCAAATAGAATCAGCTGATTTCCCATGATGCTTAGCTTCGCAGGCGCCTTCTTGTCAGAGACTAAAATATCATTGCCCGAGAGACGCAAGGTATCTGTTTCAACTCAACCGTTCAGCATTTTGTCTGTCTGTAACTTACGAGCATGGATCTAAAAAAAAAAAGATTACAAGTGTAATAAAAAAATATTTATCTTTGAACAAATCAAATGTATCTAGCAATTGGCAAAACACAAATCTGAGTCAACTTTGCTATATCTAATTCTTACATTTTTATATCACTGAGGCAAATTCCGTTTTAGTCAACACATCTATGTACCACTGATTATGTTCAGTATAATATAATCACTGTATAACCAGAATTGAAGCTAGAGTTTGCCCGACGGGGGGCCCGACATGCCCGACAGGGGGGCACGGTCTCCCTCCCGCAAAGGGGCACGACCTTCCGTACGAGGGGAGGGGGGGGGAAGAGTGTAATGAAATTGGTCTCAAAATTTCGCCAGATTATTATTTATCTACTACAGTTGAATACCCCGTACAAATATTTTCCCCGACGGGATACAAAAATGTTCCCCGGTGGGGTTGCAGAGCATACCCGGTTCCCCCCTCTGGCGCTACCCCTGTGTATAACTATAAAATAATGCATTGGATAATAAGTTAATGAGCAGAATTTTATATTCAGATAACTAGTACCTCATAGAATAAACACAAGATGAAGGGACTCGTTATGTAAGATTTGTAGAAGGCATCCTCTCCCATATATCCAAGCAGCCGCGCTTGAAATGAACACACGAAAGTAGAATGCCAAAAGGTTGACAGACACAGCAGCGAACTCGCCAGGCGACCAGATGGAAAAGGGAAATGATAGTCAGAAATTTGAACTTTTAAGAATCCGTGAAACACTTATGGAACAAGATTCTGATAACTGCGCACACAATCGTTTTATGCGCTACATAGTTAAGTTTTGTCCTCTGTTTTTGGAGTGCTTTTCTGAACTTTTTAATAAAAAATATAACATGGGGCTTATTAAGAGTGGAGTATCAAGATCTGTACTCACCTGAGAGAATAAGCAGGATATATATTTTATTATCATTGCATATAAACACAAACGCAGCAAGAAATTGTTGTTTTCTAATATTTGAGTCTTCGTAGCGGCTAATCAAAATCTCAGGAAACTTTATGTTAAATCCATGGACACGAATTTTTAGGTGATTTCCTGTCAGGATCACATACATTAACTGATCACCCACCGTATTAAACTCACAAATTACTATATTTAAAAGAATAATAGCCGCCTGTGGCGACCATTTGTTTGCCAGTAATATTAATAGCCAGTAGCTATACTTGTAAAGTGGCGAAGTAAATTGACGAAATCGATCCAGTTGTTGAGGCGCTGAGTAATTCTTTCAAAGTTTTATTTTGTGATATCTCTCGGAAATGGAGGATTAGTTTAGTTACATTAACGTCCCGTTTTGAAGCCACAAGAGGGCTATTTTGGGACTCGTAATTTTGAACCACGGTCAGATGACGAGAACAACACCTGAGCTGGCACCCCGCTCTCCAAACTTCCACGCCACACCAACGAGAGGGCGTTTGACCACTACGTATGATTTAGCGTACAACAGACCCCATACATAGCGGATCTTCAGTGGAATCGGGTTTCGGGCCTGGAACCCTTCGGCCCCAAAGCTGACACCCTACCACTAGGCCACCGCGGTCCTCGGAAAGGGAGGAAGGTGTGAGAAGAAAAGAAAGTATTGATCACTTATTTAGAGGTCATGAGCTTTCATTTAAAATAAAAATTGGCGAAATCTGTACAGTGGTTGAGGCTCGAGGGGGGGGGGGATCTATCTAGGTTGTTCTTCTTAAAAACCTTCAGACAACCAATGATGACATATCTAAGGGTCATAATCTCTCATACGGAATAGAAATTGGAAAACTGAGTCCCGTGGTTCGGGCTAGAGAATTCTTTGGTTTTACCAGTTATTTTAAATATATGGATCACAATAACAGAATTGGGTACTTACGTATTAACGCCACCGAGGCTACAGATTTGGCGGTTTTTAAGTGCCGTCAAATTTGGCGGTTTTTGTACTTACGTATTAACGCCAATTTGGCGGTTTTTGTACTTACGTATTAACGCCAATTTGGCGGTTTTTAAGTGCCGAAAATTTGGTGGTTTTTGTAAACAAGATTGCTCTTTATTGGCGCATTACCGCCAATCTGTAGCCTCGGTGGCGTTAATACGTAAGTACCCAGATTTGTTATCATCCGCTTCAGCTGTTCATACGGATAGATCTCGGAATTCAATAGCATTGCGCCGAATATCATTTTACGAACCATTATTTCTAATGCCGTAAATGTTTTTTCTTTTTTCATTATAATTTCTCCCGCTTCGTATCGCAGGGAAGACGGGCCATTCGAAACGTCCGTGATGTTCAGAAGGTGGAAAGAATGTATTTCCGTGGTTTGAATAAATCGATATCGTAGGTGCGTTGATGGTTACTTCTGCTACATTCCCGAATATCATTCGTTTGCCTCGAGGGAATACATTAAAGAAGCTCTTTGCCTGTTTTATGAGCTGCTGTCCAATTATTTGTAAATAGGGACGCGCAACTATTCAATTCTGCTGACATCTTTCCCCTTAAGTGCCAAAATTCTTGCATCATTTTTCTATGATCTGCATATATCTATGCCTTTGGTATCCTAACGAGGTTTCCGTGATTTTCAAACCTGGCATTTATGAGTCTGTGAAATGTTTTATAATTTTTAAAAAAATTAAAATTTTTATTTTGGCATTTTGAATGCTTTGTGTCTCTCTGAATTTATAAGAAATGAAAAATTTTCTAAATTTAGAATCTCAATTAATTGTTTGTTTTTAACATATGTAAACTGTATATTTTTTAAACATGTAAAATTTTATGTTTTCCTGACATGTAATTAATTTTATGTTTTAGATATGTGACTTTCTAACACTGCTATGTTTTAATCAGTATTTACATTAATTTCACGTTGCCAATTTACAAGTGTCAGAAAACACTCGCTAATAGGTCCACATAATTTTGTAGAGAAGCGAATAGCTTTTTATATGTGATTCAAGAAAGAATAAGACTGACAACAACAACAAAAGAAGAAATTAGAAGAGATGACGCCTATTAAGACATGGCCTTTGAAGATTAGAAGTATAAGGTTTATTTTATGTATGATGTATTGTTGAATGTTGATTAAATATTCGTATAATTGATATTTTATTTGGAAGAAATAGAACGGCACCTTTTCCTGAATTCGATGGGTTATACAGGGTGCCCACTTAAAAAAGGGCCACCCCTTTTAACTTCAGAAGGACGGCAGTTATAGCCATGAAAGTAGTGTCAAAGTATAGTAAAACGTCTATGCGCTATGCTATGAGCTCACTTACAGCGCCATCTGGTGGAAAACTCCGGAGTTAGCTTTCCCAGATAGCACGTAAGTTTGCAGCAAGTTTGATTTTGACTTGATATTCCCTTGTCATGGCAAAATCTGACGCGTCAAACTTGAAACGAACTTGTAGCAAGTTCGCTGTGACAACTAGCGCCACCCAAGCTTGCAACGCATTTGCTACAAGTTCGATGTGACAAATAGCGCCACCTCCCTTGCAAATCAAACTTGCTGCAAGTTTGCAAAACAAGCTTCATGCAAAGACAGCACAAAGAGATAATTATCTTTGTCTCTGTTTAAAAAAAACATCCGATTTTTAATAGCATCTCCTAGACCGTCCTTCTTTTCATTAATTCAATAAATCAATGATAATTTGTAAAAAAACTAACTTTTTTATAAAAAAAATTTTTGAAGCATTTTTCATCTTTTTACTAAATATATCACTCGCACTTTAAAGAAAACTATATCGCCTTTTTCTTAATGTTGAAATTTTAACGTTTATAAACAAAATTAAATCTAAAAAACAGTCAATGTTTGTTGAAAAATAATAACTTAGACATTTTGTCCCATTTTAAAGTAATTACTTTTGAACTCTAATTTCATAATTTATTCTACTAGCAAAACGTAGTTATTAGCGAAAATCGCTCTCTCTCTCTCTTTGACTTCAAATCATATTCTTAACTCAAAAAATTAATGAAATCAAGAAAAAAGTTTAAAATATATCGTATACGAATCGAATGGAACGATGTATTAGCGAAATCTATCTTATTCTGTCAGAGTTTAACTGGCTGAGTGGTTACCGCGTCAGTTTCCGAACCGGTAGGTCGCGAGTTCTATCCTGGGTTGTGTTCCTTCTCTGTTTTTGCTATAATTTGCAATGAGTTTGCAATGCAAGCTTGCTGCAAGTTCGTCCTATGGTGACTTCGAGGCTTGCGTTAACTTGCTGCAAGCTTGTTTCACACTTGCACATTTGTCGTGACAAATTTGCAGAAAGCATGCAGACTTGCAGTGCAAATTTGCTGCAAACTGAAATTGCTATCTGGGTTCCTACCTCAAAAACGTTACAAAATAGAGGAAAAATGTCAATTACAAAGTTGTAGAGCGTTTTCGATTTAGTACAAAAAGACGCCCTGTGCAAATTAATACGAAGAACAGAACGTTTAAAATGCACAATTTTGTGTTCGCATTTTCCGAAATTGTGTTGTACCAAGACAGTACAAAAAGAGAAAATGTTATTTTTCGGGCAACAAATGACCCTAATACACTTTATCCTGTGGGTAAACAGCAGGTGTATGGACCTTTCCGCCAACATTGCATGACTTTCGTTGACGTATTATTATTGCTTCTGTTAGCGCACCAACTATATATTAAAACGTGTGCAAAGTGAAATTGAAAAAAGAGCAAATCTGTATTGTAGATGACGGAGATCACTTTGAACAGCAAAAATAAAGATATCTTGAGATAACTAATTGTTTTTTTCTCTTTTTAACCCGTTTTGTGACGTCACAGTTTCGGAAATTGCGAACAAACAAATGTGCATTTTAAGCGTTCTAATAATTTTCTTCGTGCTAATGTGAGCAAGGTATCTTTCTGTACTAAATCGAAAACGTTCTACAACTTCGTAATTGACATTTTCTCGCTATTTGGTACGGTTTTCGGGATAGGAATGCTAACTCCGAAGTTTGCCACCAGGTGGCGTTGTAAGTGGTCTCATCCCATAGCGCATATATGTTGTACTATACCTAGACACTACTTTCATGACTATAGCTGCCGTCGTTCTGAAGTTAAGGGTTGGAGGCCCTTATTTAAATGGGAACCTTTTATGTAAAATATCTTATTTTCGATTGATATGATATGAAAAGCATGAAACTGCTTGTTCAAATTATCTGACAGGTTTTTTCTCCTAATCTTATCACGCTGGATTAAATCACGCCTCATTTATTCCATGAGCTAAGTTATTATATTTTTCTTGTAAATTTCTTCAGCTGCTGTGAAGGGATTTCAATGAAACAACTATAACGCATACCAGATTGCTGAAATCTGCTACCTAGACAAGCTATAATCTATCACAGACGCTGGAATCTGATCAAGGGATTGACAGAACGCGAACAGATAATTAATTAGTGTTGTTTTCAGTGATTTTTCACCTTTAATCTCTAACCTAACTATTAACATTAAAGAGTTATATTTAAACGACTGACGGATCGTTAAATTGATTAATTTATAGTTAGATGTGTGATATTAACGAATAAAAACAGACTTTCTGATAGTTTTCAGATTTAAGGTAACTCTTTGGAGGGCAGACCACCTTAGGTTTGAAAATTAATTATATAGGATTGCGATTTGTCTAACGATATGTCACAACATATCCTTGTCCCTTATTCACCTTCCAAGACTTCATTTTTAAGGAAAACCTGGCGAGTTATAAATAATTGCAGTTGGTTATAGGTTCAGATTGGGAATAAGTCGGACAACAAACACTTCCACGTAAGATTTTTAAGTTCGAATAGAAAAACACGTCATAATCCAGTCGCATTCAAGAAAATCAAAGTAAGATTGGTCGCAATTTTTTTTAGACGTAAAAAATTTTATTGCTACACAGTATCTGACATCTTTATACATGGAACAAAGCCTAGTTTGTATGTTTATCTTAGTATTTTTTCAGCAAAACCACTTAAATCGTTCATTAAGCGAATTACAGCTCTTGTTTTGTGCTTTAATGAGATTTAGTTTAATTGGTTCTTAATTCAACAATGTCAACGTCCTTTAGGCCTTGCAGTTGTAACAACATCTGAAGGAAGCGAAACATCTGTTTCAATTTCATGAGTCGTGGTTTATGTATTTTGTGAACTCCTTCGACGTGATTTATGAGCAATTAAATAGGTACAGTCACATTCCTGAAAAAATAAGGTTTTAAAGCATTCATTTTTAAACTAATAAAAATAAATCTTTTATAATACTGCAATAACAGTTTTATAATGCTACAATAATTTTATGAAATTGGAAATAGATATTAATGGTATTTTACATTACTAAGTTTTTCCCGGGTCCATGTTTTGAAGAGCTTGTACTATCGACCTTCACTTATTCTACGCACCTTTCTTCGCAATGACTTATGTTTAAAATTTTCCTTTCTATCTTAAGAAATATTATTGAACGATTTACATTATTTGTGAGTTTTCTGTATTATATTCAAAATATTAAAATTCTAATCATTTACTTATCTAAAATTTTACCTAAACTGAAATTTCGTAATATGTTTATATTGAACTTCTCAGAAGTAACTGTTTTTCATCTGGTTGGTACTCTGCTGTATAATATCTTGAATTCATGGAGGACTAATTAATGATTTCATTAAATATGATGTCGTGTTAATTTGATAAACTGAAACTCCTAACTCAAAGGATTCCCGAGTTGCGTCAGTCACATAGCAAGCATAACTGCGCATGTCAAATAGTTCTGTTTTACTTTGTACTGTAACAACACGTCCTTTTTCCAGGATTTCCCGGTTCCAAATCACACAATGGGTTCCAAAATTAAATTAGCGCTGGCTGCTTCACGTGTATCACGTAAACATGGA
Organism: Araneus ventricosus; assembly: GCA_013235015.1. Classification (NCBI taxonomy): domain Eukaryota; kingdom Metazoa; phylum Arthropoda; class Arachnida; order Araneae; family Araneidae; genus Araneus; species Araneus ventricosus. Next base: position 3,499 of record BGPR01023060.1, on the reverse strand, counting down.
TTCACACCATTGTCAAAACAAATTAACTTACAGATTGCATATAGATATAAATTGGATTTATGTTAAAGATTTTACTAGAAGCCAATTCGGAAAAAGAAAGGCGATTTCTACACATTTTAACGTAGGACTACGTTCCTCCTATTGGGGTCTCAGGAAGGAATTTGATTCACACGCCAAAACGCCACAAAAACCGTTGTATGAGATATCCTGTATATCTCGGTAACTAGGTATGTTAAAAACATAACTAAGAGATAACGGGTACCAACAGAAGTTACAAAAAAAATTGAAAATCGGAATTGTAGTTCAGCGACTACTGAGTCGCAAAGTTGGGCAAAAATACGCATGAATTGGTGACGCGATCCTCAATATCTCGGTAACTACATCTGTTCAAAACATAACTAATGTCTTAGTTTAGAGATAAAGGGTAACAACAGAAGTTCCAAAAAAAAACTTAGTTAAACTTACGAGTAACTTCGAGAAACAAAAGATTCACGCGAGTAAAATAGACCTACGCCTTTAACATCAGTGGCTGTCTGAAAAAGACAGCCTCCTGTTATTTTTTTTATTAACTTGACTTGTTTTATATTTGTAAAGGTGGAATTTTGCAATTGATTTTTCACTCACTCACTCATATGTTAGAGTTATGAAATTTTGCACACTTCTGTATTCACGATGAGAGTACTCTATTCTAATATTTTCAGGATTTACTTCTCAGTTAATCGATTAGTTTAATTAAATTTTTATTCCATACGAGGGACGCCACCTGGTAGTGAATTTGAAAAATATTATTTCAATGTTACATAACATTTATAACAAGGAATTTAAATCTAAAGTATAAAAAGTTGAATGTAATTAATTGTTCGGGAAGATGGATTTGAAACTATTACATAACACACTGGTACAAATATATTCCAATAGACTGGAAAGGATTACAGTACAAAAATTCTTCTTTTTAATATACTAATAAAAGAAAAACTATTTTTATTGAAATAAAGTTCCACCATGGATTCGAAAGTAGTTTTTTAGTATAGTCTTGCCTTAACTATCTGATCTAAAGCATTTCTCTAGAGTTTTATTACCGCAAATTAGCGAGGACTTTTTTCCTGGAAAGACTTATTTTTGGCGAACATCACAAAAAAACAAGATTTAAAAAATTATTAAACAAATGTTTCGTTTTTAAAAACTTTCTTATTGAGAGTTTTTCATTGTTTCTTTAATTTTAAAAATAGTTTTATTAAATTTATTTGAGTTCAACTGAAATTCAAACTTAACTATAATTCCAATAGGGATTCGAAAGCAATTTTCTTGTATTTTTTTTTATCTTTACTGTCTTCCCTAAAGCATTTCCCCGGGTTTTGTTACTGTTAACTTTTAAATGCCCAATGTTGCCTTAAGCAACATACCCAATTTTGTCTTCTAGAATCTTGAGAATAAGACCAAAGCTCTAATGCCTGTTGTCAATTGATACAATTGATTCAATACATACTGAAAATGTTATTAAATCAATTTACAACATATAGATGGCAACCTGAATGCTAATAAAAAAAATATATAAATGAATTGGTGTTTTTCACTTGAGGCTGCATCTTTTTTGCTTTGCTTATAGGCTTTAGAATATAATTTTTTATTCTACAGTGCCGAAGGAAATTCCTTATCCTTATTATTATTTATTAAAATTCATTTCTGTTTGATATTATGGAATTTTATCAAGAAATTTTATTTTCTGAAATAAAGCGCGGTGTTGTCGATTGGTAACAAACTGTTTTTTAGCCTTAAACCATACTTAAAACAAAATGGGATTTTTAAAAGTATTTTTCCCATGTTTTATTCAAGAAATGAAAGTCTAAAAAGATTTTAAAATCAATTTTTAAAAATCGGGCTTTTAAGGGTTAATACCACAAACTAGAACGAGTCTTTTCCCTGAAAATACTTATTTTCGGCAAACCACACAGAAAAAAAATCCGAGACTTTCGAACAAAATTCTTCGTTGCCCTTTAACCCTTTTCTAAGAGACCGTAAAACAGCCCTGTTCTTGGCTCATCATAATACAAGTGAGCTTCCTTTTGTTTATTTTTTCTCGTTCTTTCCGGTGTTTAGTTTCGATATGAAGTAGGTGCTCTATGTTACATCCTTCCGCTTTGGGGTGGGGTGGAGAACTTCTTGGACCCTTAAAGAAATAGTGGGGGGAGGGGGGGGGGCTACAGGTGAGTGACTCTTTTGAAAGGGCGTAAAAGGAAACGTGATGTTATACGGGATGGTACGCTCTGGTTGCTCCAAGATAGAATATATGACCTTGGATAAATTTCTTTTTGCTCGTGTGTGTGTGAGAAGTCATTGGGGATTTTTCTTCATTTTGATTAAACCTCGACAGAGGAGGAATTGGAGGGTGTTCTTTGGCTTGTAAAGGAGCAATGCTGTTCGATGGTTTGCTGTTAGGGTGTTCGAATATGTGTTAAGAGCATTTTTTTGGATGAGTTTTTGAATTTAAGCCCTTGGCCAATTAAATGTCATGTGACGACATCGTGTCTAATTTTTGAAGAAAGAAAAGGCATTTGTGAATTGATATCTGTCGTTATTTTGACTGGAATGACAGTGATTTGACAGCCTTTTATTGTCATATATATATGTAATGGCTCTGCAGTAAATCCTTGGCCAATTAATATCGAGTGACTGTGACTTCATGTCCAGTTTTTGAAAAAAGGAATTCGTGAAGTGATATCTGTCGTTATTTTGACTGGATTGACAGTGATTTGACAGCCTGTTAGCCTGTTATTGTCATATCTTTATGTAATGTCTCTGCAATAAATCCTTGGCTAATTAATATCACGTGACTGTGACTTCATGTCCAGTTTTTGAAAAAAGGAATTCGTGAAGTGATATCTGTCGTTACTTCCCTGGATTGACAGTGATTTGACAGCCTGTTAGGCTGTTATTGTCATATCAGCATGTAATGATACTGTGTTACAATTTCATAATATGGAAGTTCTAATTCAATAACCTAATAACGGTCTGGGAGACTGATGACAGCCGATTTCGGAGAATTAAAAAAGAAAGCATTGTCGGAAGGTATGTAGTTACATTTTATAAAAATTACTTATAATTGTGTGTGTTATTTTTTATAAGATCTGCAACTCATTACCATCTTATGTTCAAGTCAAACGTACCTGGAAACATAAAATACCTCGGGACGACGCGTTTTTATTTTACTTTTTCAAATCTGTTGGTATATTTTTCAGTGAATTATTGAATTTAATTAATTAGTGATCCCAGTGGCTATATATGACATAAAATGCTTGCCTCAGTTGTGTTTCACCAATTAGATGAAATTTTGCCTTTCTAATATTTGTAAGAAAAAAAGAGAGAGAATTTGTTGAGTGGTATCTGTAGTTTTTTTGCGTGGATTGACAGTAGTCTGACAGTCTGTAAAATATGTACTGATTGTCACAATTGCGATGATTCTGTGTTATAATTTCGTTTTATCGAAGCTCAAACTCGATAA
>BGPR01023059.1:12463-24654 GCA_013235015.1 Araneus ventricosus | reverse complement strand
AACAAGTTGGCCAGAAAACACACACCTCCAGGCTTTTGCCGATGACATCATATTACTAACAAAGGCAAAAACAAAGGAAGACCTCAAAAACACAACAGCCGCAGCAATATCTCAAGTCATAAAATGGGCAGACTCCAACAATTTAACGATTTCCCACGAAAAATCTAATTTCCTAATGTACAGTACACTAGTTGCAGCACCTCCAGTCATCTGGAAAAACAATAGAATAAAGCGATCACATTCAATAAGATATCTAGGCATCTATATTGATGACAAGACAAACTGGAACTCCCATATACGACATCTCTCAAACAAAGCCACCACACTCCACCAAAACCTACTCAAAATAGCAGGCCCATCCTTGGGAATCAGCAAAAAACATAGGCTGGTTCTTTACAAAACAGTCATAGAAAGAGTCTTCGCCCACGGGGTATCAGCATGGTGCCTCAACCCAACCTCCAAAATGGCAAGAAAACTGGACACGATTCAAAGGAGATTTCTTCTAGCAATCTCAGGAGCGTATGGCACCACTCCCACAGCGGCATTACAGGTAATCCTTGGTCTTCCACCACTCCATCTAAAGCTGAAAAGCGAAGCAGAGCAAGTCACTATATTCCGTCTTAGAAAGAACATTCCTAACCACAACCATGCCCCAGAGGACTTTGAGGAAACAGAAACGGGATGGTCATCACATCCATCATCCCACCTTCACCCGGAACAAATTTCCCTACAGGACGGAGGAAACCTCATGGTAACAAAAGCTATCTACACAGATGGATCTAAACTGGAAAAGGGAGTAGGAGCAGCATTCTGCCTTTTGGAAAACATAATCACACATAGCTGGTCAACAAAACTAAGATCCGAAAACACAGTCTTCCAGGCAGAACTTCTAGCGCTAAAAGAAGCAGTCCATTTTGCACTTCCTCTAGCATCAAAAACAATAAAGATCTTCACGGATAACAAAGCAAGCATCCTGGCGGTCTCCAACCCGAAGTCGCCAAACAAAATGGCCAGATCAGTCTTCAACATCCTACTCAACCATCCAAACATACACCTAAATTGGATCAAAGCCCATGTGGGCTACTTCGGGAATGAGACAGCAGACGCCCTCGCAAAAGAAGCAGCAGAATCCCAATCATCCCCATCCATAGTAAAACTTTCAAAAGCATTCCTAAAATCCTCACTCAAGAAATCAATGCTAAACGCCTGGCAGAAACTCTGGACCAAGGGAGACACAGGCCGCTCCACACACACAATAATACCATCAGTGTCTCTTCGCCCAGCCAACTGGTCAAGAGAAGACATCATTTTCTTCACTGGTCACGGCCCATTCCAATTCTACCTCCGAAGGTTCAACCTCTCCACAACATCAACATGCCCCTGTGGACTTGAAGGAACCCCAATTCACTACGCAACAGAGTGCCTGTTCACAATCTATTGGCACATTAAAAAACCAGCCCCACAGCACGCAGATCAGTGGCTTCGAAATGTTGCAGGAAACCCGAGCTCCAAATCCAGAATAAGATCCATCATCCAACACATCCACCACAACCAGCCTCTATTTAGGCCGGACTGATTAATCCAAAATGAATGCACATCAAGAACTTTGCTATTCCTGCATTCATTCCCACTTTTGTTAGACTGTATGAAACACTCACCTCTATCGCACAACACCAGGATTCAACATAAATAAAGATCAGGCCAAATGTCTGTAAAAAAGGCCTGCACCAATGTACATCACCATGTACATAACTGCTTATATTTTGTATTATAATCATTGTCTTTTATTTTACCATTTTCCATTTTCATCATCAAACTGTATGTGTCTAATATGCAGAACGGGCCTACTTTTTGTCCAGGAGGCCTGCACCTAATGGCATCAATGTACAGCACCATGTAAATCGACTTCAATCTTACAAAAAATTTTTATCATCCTCAAGATTCAAATAACCTCTGTACAATTTTCTTATACTTTCATTTTCAATTGACAACTTTATTGTGTTAACATATATGAACGGGCCTCAACTCTTGTCAGGGAGGCCTGCACCTAATGACATCAATGTAAAACGACATGTAAAAACTATACACATTCTCACATTTTCTCAATTATATTGTGTCATCATATAAGAACGGGCCTAATCTCTTGTCCTGGAGGCCTGCAACTAATGTCACCAATGTAGACCAACATGTAAACCTGCACATTAGTATCACATTTCTTGCATCTTGTTTTTGTCTAGTTGTTTTGTGTTTTCTTGTTTTCTTTTTTCTCTTTTTTCTTTTCGTTCATTTACTCAGATTTAATTGTGTAAACATAATAGAACGGGCCTATTGTCTGTCCAGTGGCCTGAAACTTGTAGCAGCAATGTACAGCATCATGTAACATCATCCCCTTGTTCTTTTCTTACTTGCATAACCATTGTAATTGTTCTTGTTTTTCAAATAAAGTTGTTCGGGGGGCGGTTTTCAGGTGTGGGACATCGTGGACCCTAGGGTAGGGGTTTTTGCTAAATCCGCTCTGCACTCATCCAAACCGGTAAGATAGTCTAGTATTATAAGAACCGGGGGTGCAGGCGGCGTTCTGTCTTTACCCGACATAGGAAGATGCCAACATCCTCTCCTGGTATATACTTTGTGCCAAAAAATTCATCTAGTAGCTGGATTACCAGTGCTCTTGTCATAGGTTCAAAATGGTCTTTTAATATCTTCCACGCTACTGCACCATCAGTTGTGTCGGAAATCAGACTTTTAAGTTCAGGACTGAGATTTTTATAGATGAGAGTGAAAGTTCTATCCTTTCTTAGCTGGAAATTTTACTTTTCCTTGTAGGTTGACCCCAAATCCGTATCCACTGGTTCAGTCTTTATAATAAATTGCCAGCATCCATCATGCATAAGTATGACTTGCATGTCACGCTTCCACGTGTTCCAGTTATTTGGCATCAGAACTGGAATTGAATTATTAACCTCCATCTCTTCTGCCTCGTAACTACTATTCCACCAACAGCTAATCTAGACTGGATTAACAAAGAACTGGAATTAGTTTCGAACTGGAAGTACTGCGTGACTTGTGAGAGAACTGCGTAGCCTACCTTTACAAACGGCTTGGACTGGGCCCATAACCATTTTGTTATCGACGAGAGTGTGTTAAACACCTTGAGCAGAATTGACAGTGAAAAGTTCGTAGAGGTGGCTCAGTTACGAGATCAGGTTTTCTTAAAAATGATTTATTATTAATCCAAATCATAATACTCTTCACTGGAGTAATCAAAACAATAAAAGAAGTTTAAAAGATACTTCTCTAATACGAAAAATATTGCCAGAAAATATAACCCGATCTCGTGCACGTACATCATTCTCCCGTTATCATCTCCAACTGACAAAAAGACATGTCAACAAACCGTCACCGCAGTTGCGTATCAAAAAAAAAAAGAAAACACGTTTTATTTGCATTCAAAGAATTGCCAACCGCAGATGAATAAACGCGCACCGATCGGGTTCGAATCAACCGGAGATCATGGTATGAAATTGGAAAAATACCCAGGGACTTGACTATCACCGGATCCGAAAATAAATTTATTTCTAAATTTTTACAAAATGTCTAGCAGGTATCATAGTCATCTAGTTTTTCAAATAAAACATCTGGCGAATTCAGCTTAGACCAGTCATCTATAAAATGATCTTCTACTTCTTGAGACACTTTACGTTTAATCTGAACCGTTATGATAAGGTCGCTCAAGTTTTCAAAACTATCTGCTTTAACTCCATTTATCCATTTATTAAAGAAACTTCTTAATTCATAGGCAGAGTTTTTCCAGGTGCTTCCTAAATTCTTATTATGCATAAAAAACTTTTGGCAAAATTTTTTTGGCGTTAAATTATACCGTTTTAATAATATCTTTTTAATTTCGTTATAATTGTTTGCAATCTCATTTAGTTCTCTGGCTATTAACTGCGCAACGTCATACGACAATAAGCCGGGCAAATGAGTTACCCAAGTGTTTTCTAATATTTCAGCTTATTTGGGCAGACATTCTAACATAATTAAATATAAACTTATATCGTTTTCTTCGGAATTAAATTTTTGCATAAAATGATGAAGATCTTTTTCTTAATTTGTGTACTGTTTACATTACATTTTCATTGGCGATAGAATTTGGAAACCTACCTTCTGCTCCAAGACGTATTTTTTGCAGCTCAAATTCCATTTCATCCTTTCGCTTCCGTTCATCGTATTCTTCCTTCCGCTTGCGTTTTTCGTATTCTTGTTCTTCTCTTCTCCTACGTACCACCATTTTAATTCTTCTTGGTGTTTCCGTTCTGCAATCACTTCTTGACGTTTCCGTTCTGCAATTTCTTCTTGACGTTTCCTTTCTTCAATTTCTTCGTTTTCTTTTCTTTCATTGATTATCGTATTCAACCATTCCTTGGAGCATTCTTCATCGTACTCTTTGCTCGCCAAAATATTCTTTTTCAAATCTTTCAATTTATGGCTGTCATCGACCTTTTCTCCAAGTTCCTCATCCAATATCTTCAAGTCGCACTTCCTTTCTCCAGCGAAAATGGACATCTTCGTACTTACTGCACTTTTAGTTTATTTATTTTAACTTGTAAATAAAGATTCACTATATTTCGATTATAGAGGAGCGAATTATACAATTTCGTAACGTACTTTGAAATCCAAATTCCTTTCTTGTTTAATTGCCGATGAGATTTTGTCACAGGTTTCTAATTTATCCCACTTCTGATTTCTGTTGACTTTTTTTATTGACATTCATAAGACTTGTTCTAAGAATAAACAAACATTTATTTGAACACTAAAACACAACTATTACACTTCGTATCTGCGTACATCGTAATTTCGTTCAACCATACTCCTAATCGTACTCATATCTTATTTTAAATCAAATTCAAAGCAGGTCAACGTCTGACTGTTGCCACTTATCTGATTATCATACACTGTTATAACAATAAATAAGTTGAAGTTATGCTTTTGTCATTCATAGATATTAAATATGCTTCCACCCATGATGTCAATAACTGGTTTGTTAGAATCGAGTAGTTGATGGTTGATAAAATTGTCATAATCCAAAACGTTAGCGATAAAAATGATTTCTTAATGGTCCAATCCGTGTATTTAGTTTCGGAAAAGTTTTTTGTGACTGCTGTTAAATCGTCTGCTACTGTTATTCCAGGAAAGAGGAACGAAATTTTGTTTTAATGAGATATTGAGTAACAACGAAATATAAACTAACTTTCCAGAAGATAAGAATCTCCCTTCGGTTTTTAATTGAAGTTCTTTCCCTCCTAAACCAATAACCAGGTCTTCCTTTTGCACAAAGATCATTAAGAAACACGGGATTAACCTGATTATCAATTTTAAGTAGAGTGTCCATAACTTTTAATGCAGGAATGGGAAGATTAGGTTTAATTTAAATATGTTCTAAATAGCTGACTGTTGCATAGAGTGAACCTTATCACTGTAAAAATCGTATATATCAATCATTCCTGGTATTTCGAAAATTATTATTTTCTGGTATTAGAAAAGCAAAAATGAAGAAGATTTTCCTGTTCTCACCCCACCCCCCAACCGCGTCGTCGCATACCATCTTTTCTTACTTTACTGGTTCTAAAACAACTGGAACAACCAAACGTTGAACCTTTTCGCGTACAATTCGACGGATAATACGTACCAAATTTGTCTGTTCCAGAGTTAGGCCATGGGAATGGCGTTTGGCGGTCTTTGGAATTTCGGTTTTGAATCTCTCGTGAGATCTATTGACACCATTTAATATTGTTCTCTGTTGAACGTCTAGTCCCGATGACTCTTGACGTTGATGTATATACTATCTCCTAAATTTGAATTGCTTTAAAAAATCGAGTGAATCACTTTCCGCAAATCACAGGCCTTCTTAAGTTTAATTCCCAGGGCTGTAAAATGCTTGTTGCCCTTTAGTTTTTGATAATAAATACGATATGTTATAACCTCTGGTCCAAGAATTCCTTAAAGCTCGTGGAATATTTTTGTAACTTCATGAGGTCCTTCACATTTTTCAGTACGTAATAGATCTTTTAAGAATTCAGCAGTGTACGAATTTATAGCTTCAATGAAACCAGGCCCCCAGGACATTTTCCGGAGCAAGTCGCTATGTGTGGCACAACAATCCCAAATAGTCTACCTTAAGCATCCTTGTCTAGATGACAACATACTTTGTATTGAGTTTCTTTCACACATCCGAAACTCCGAAGAATCACCTTAATTAATTTTATGAGAAAGTTAATGATGAAAGAATTTCCTTATATTGCGGTTTCTTTACATATTTTCCTTGTTAGCGCTTAGAATTCAATTTCACAACTGATTCACCATCACGGCGAGAGGTGGAATTCTTTATTGCGCCAAACATGCCAATTCCACGTGTGTATTATACATATCAGTTTAACGTCCAGTTTTTTTTATGATTCTTTCAATGAGATTGGTGCGCTTTTCCGATTTCAGCCGTCTTCTTGCATACAAAACGAACTACCATCTGCTTTCTTTACATTTCAAATGAATACTGCCTGTCAAGGTCTCCACTCTCTTACCATTTGTACTGTTTTGTTCGCACCTCAAATGCTTGCAGTTATTCACAGTGCAACCCGGCCATGGTATAAATCTCTTGTGTGAATTTTGGTTGGAAAACCGACCTTAATCTTTAAAGAAAATACTTGCGAATATTTTGGGCCTACTAGATGAATATGATTACATGACCTTGATGAACATAACCACCGAGCATATGTCTCGCTTAGAATTGGAAGGAATAAATTTAAAGGTAGATTTATATTTTTAAAGGACCGTAATCTGAGGTTGGTAGGTTTGGGATTTAAGAGCGACCGTAATTTGAGAGACCAGCCAATGTGCAGACAGTATATTAATCAGACATTCATTCATATGGGCCTATTATTTTTGAATCGAACAAAGTTAATCCCTTACTTAATATTATATATAAAGTTTTCTCAGTGAATAAAATTTTCATTTCGTATGAATTTTTAGAATAACAAATACAAATATAATCTCCATATTGATAAAAATGTGTCTTATTTTTGTGTATATTTGTACTTATTTCATAATACTTTTAAGTATACTGAGCATTTATTTTTACACATAACATTTAATATTTTTTCCTATGTATTGGGATATTGTTCGGACATAGGTATTGTTGACCACATTTTTTGTATGACGCATAAGATAATATTTTTTGAAAAAATGAATGATGATGGATTTCAGAATAGCATCACAGAAATTAACAATCTTCAAGTTTCTAATTTTAATAGAGAACAGATGGTAAATGTGGAATTTGTGAAAATGGTGTGCAAATATGGTCGGTGAAAGACAAAAGTTTATTATATAAAAATAGATTTAATGAACTTTGGAGATCTGTAAAATTCTTTTTATGGAAACATGGCGCGAAATGCTAACAACGTGGTGTAATATTTTACAGAAAAACTTAATGGTGTACTAGATATTTTTAGAAAGGTTGCTGAGAAAAGGTCTACTAATGCTAAGGAAAAGGATTTTTTAAATTTTAAAGCAAATATCTCAATGTTGTATGTTGGGGCAGTTTATCTCCTTGCTCCTAACAAAATTTGTGGAGCCGAACCTCTTTGCACAATACGGACTTATTTTTTGTAGTGTATTCAGGATGAATTAACAGACTTTTTTTTATAAAAAAGCACTTTTATTTTAACATAATTTTTCACCATAATACCGTTCATTCGTTGGACTATCAACATCAGTCGTTACATTTTGGTCTCTCTCTCCAACAACTAATTTTAAACCTTATAATAACTAACATCTTTTTCGTGCGTTGCTAGGCAACGCTCGTAAGACAAATATTGTATTGCCCCACTACAATTTAGAGAGAAAACTTTAGAAAAAACAAAATATTTTGTAACGAATATCACACTCTCCTTGTTCCTGACAAAAATTGTGGAGCCGAACCTCTTGAAACAATATGGATTTTTTTAAAAACTAAAGCAAGATTTCGCTGCTTTCCAGAAGGACATTTATGATAAAGTTGGTGATATTTTTAGGCAGATTCTTCCAACATTCGTTATGTCTTTGACATAGTTTGAATTGCAGACGGAATCTTTTTTGTGTTCTTTTCTTTTACATAGTTATCAATAATCTGATTTATTGCAGTTATATATCCAAGATCCAATAGTTTATATCAAAATGTAAAAATGTCCGTAAAGTTAGCAAAAGAGGGAATTTGGTCCTTTGTAACGGTGAATATATAATAATAATACCATCCTATACCTTCTTTTAGTTTCTAATGGAATCACTTTCCCTCTAAATACGGCCATCGATTGTTTTTTCATATATTGTCCACTTCCATTTTAATCACAATTGCATCCAGTTCTGAGGTCAGTGTGTACTGAGTTATCAAGATTTGATTGTCCCATCGAGCTAGAAATTTAGTTCCGGTGTTTCTTGTAAGAGCTTCCTCTCTTATCATAAGATAATTTAAGATGCTCCACTCTTTTTGTCTCAAGTCCCCCGAGTTGACCTTCTCATGCGACTGAAGTGTTCTTGTTTAGATTATAAACTATCTTCACATTTTCTGCCATTAATTCACGCCTTTTGTTGTAATAAATCAAACACTCTTGGAAAAATATGATGAGTGAGGGTGATTATAGAGGGATACCCAAAACACTTACCCATGTTGGCGTTTTTTGATGGACATTCATAAGACTTCTTCTAAGACTAAACAAACATTTATTAGAACACTAAAACATAACTAATACACTTCGTATCTGCGTGCATCGTAACTTCGTTCAACTGTACTCGTAATCGTACTCGTCTCTTATTTTAAAACAAATTCAAAGTAGATCAACATCTGACTGTTGCCACTTGTCTGATATCATACACTGTTATAACAATAAATAATTTGTAGTCATGCTTTTGTCAGGCATAAATATTAAATATGCTCACATTCGACCATCCTGACATTTCAATTGACTTCAATTGAACCAAATTTTACATTACATTATACCAATATCAACTCAAAAGCAAAAGAAAAATACATTCTTAATAAAGATTAAATAAAGTGAAATATAAAATTTAAAAAAAAGTTTCTATCTGTCCGGCATAAAAGCTCAATAACGCACTGGTCTACGTACAGTTCGTTTGGGTCTTTGCATTCCAGGTTCTTCATCAAAATTTTCACGAGAGTCATCGTCTTCATTCCAGCTTCTCCAGGCTTTTAACTGACTGACTTGAGCCGTTGTAGCATAAAGACGGCAATTACTAGGTTCTAGTTGTGAGATTCTATATGTGTCACTAGGGAGTATTTCTGTGACAACCATAGGTCCTCGGTATCGTTGTTGAGTTTTTGTTGACTCACCTGTCGCCTTAGGATTTATTTATTCTAACTACCACGATTTCTCCTTTACGAAACGATAATTTACCTGTTTTCTTTTTATAGTAATATGCATTCGTTTTCACTAAAGAATCGTTGTCGTTCTTCAAATTTTCAACATTCTTATTCTTTTCCTGGATTTGAAGAAGCAACGAGTGTCGCTCTTCCTTAAAGTTCTTAATATCTCCTTGTACAAGTATTATTTCATTCTTTACTATTTTAAGATCATTCGCCAAATTGCCTATCATCTTTTCCTGGGAAAAGTTTTTAATCTGCAAACTTTCTTTCTCTAATTGAGCTGTTTCAAGAGGTTTAGGACAGACTCGATTTACTTTTTCACCAATCGGAAAGTTTCTAAAAGGTTCATCTTCCCGGTATCCAATACGAAATCTTTTTCCTATTTTTGTATAAGCAATATGAGGGATATCAAGCCATGTCAGTCCTATGGTAAGATCAACTGACTGCGCATCGTCAAGAACAACGTATATGCTTATGCTTTCGCCCTTTACATTATCAACTTCAATATCGGCTTTCATTCTTCCAATAGACGTTAATGCAGGGCATCCTTTGATTTCCGAAACCGTATAATTTATTGACAGCAGGTTTAGGTTTCAGTTTAAATTTCTGAGCAACTAAAATCTTTAAGAGACAACATGAACTTCTTGTATCAATTAAAGCTTGCACGTTATCACAATTATTAAGTTTTTCTTTCTTCAAATATGAATTACTCTCATCTGAATTCTCGCCAACTCGTCTAACAGATAAGCTTTCATCACTTGAATGATTCGTTTCCTTGGCTACACAGTTTATAATTTTATGGTCTGTTTCATTACCTTCTCTGCATGTTAAAACGGATTTTGGTATCGAACAGTTCCTTGCAATGTGCCCAAATTAGAGCAGTTGAAACATTTTGGCTCACCTCTCTCATTATGTGTAATACCGTACATCTTTCTCTTTTCATTGATTGTAACAGCTGAATCATCTCTAAAGGAGTTCTGCTTGTCGTAATGCCATTCCTTTCGCGGTTGTTGACCTCAAGATATCATAGTCATCTAGTTTTTCAAATAAAACATCTGGCAGCTTAGATCAGTCATCTATAAAATGATCTTTTACTTCTTGAGACACTTTACGTTTAGTCTGTTAATCTGCTCAAGTTTTCAAAACTATCTGCTTTAACTCCACTTATCCATTTATTAAAGAAACTTCTTAATTCATAGGCAGAGATTTTCCAGGTGCTTCCTAAATTCTTATTATGCATAAAAAACTTTTGGCAAAATTTTTCAGGCGTTAACATATACCGTTTTAATAATATCTTTTTAATTTCGTTATAATTGTTTGCAATCTCATCTAGTTCTCTGTCTATTAACTGCGCAACGTCATACGACAATAAGCCAAGCAAATGAGTTACCCAAGTGTTTTCTAATATTTCAGCTTATTTGGGCAGACGTTCTAACATAATTAAACTTATATCGTTTTCGTCAGAATTAAATTTTTGCATCAAATGATGAAGATCTAGCTTTTTCTTAATTTGTGTACTGTTCACATTTTCATTGGCGATAGAATTTGGAAACCTACCTTCTGCTCCAAGACGTATTTTTTGCAGCTCAAATTCCATTTCATCCTTTCGATTCCGTTCATCGTATTCTTCCTTTCGCTTCTGTTCTTCGTATTCTTGTTCTTCTCTTCTCCTACCTACCACCATTTTAATTCTTCTTGGTGTTTCCGTTCTGCAATCACTTCTTGACGTTTCCATTCTGCAATTTCTTCTTGACGTTTCCTTTCTTCAATTTCTTCGCTTTCTTTTCTTTCATTGATTATCGTATTCAACCATTCCTTGGAGCATTCTTCATCGTACTCTTTGCTCGCCAAAATCATCTTTTTCAAATCTTTCAATTTATGGCTGTCATCGCCTTTTTCTCCAAGTTCCTCAGCCAATATCTTCAAGTCGCACTCCCTTGCTCCAGCAAAAATGGGCAATTTCGTACTTACTGCACTTTTAGTTTATTTATTTTAAATTGTAAAGAAAGATTCACTATATTGTGATTATAGAGGAGCGAATTATACAATTTCGTAACGTACTTTGAAATTCAAACTCCTTCCTTCTTGTTTAATTCTCAATGAGATTTTGTCATACGTTTCTAATTCATCCTACTTCTAATTTCTGTTGGCTTTTTTTTGATTGATATTCATAAGACTGTTTAAACAAACATTTATTAGAACACTAAAACACAACTATTACACTTCGTATCTGCGTGCATCGTAATTTCGTTCAACCATACTCGTAATCGTACTAATCTCTTATTTTAAATAAAATTCAAAGTAGGTCAACATCTGACTGTTGCCACTTATCTGATTATCATACACTGTTATAACAATAAATAAGTTGAAGTCATGCTTTTGTCAGGCTTAAATATTAAATATGCTTACACCCATGACGACAATAACTGGTTTGTTAGAATCGAGTCGTTGACGGTTGTTTCACTTGTCATAATCAAAAAGGTTAGCGTGAAAAATGATTTCTTAATGCTCCAATCCCTGTACTTAGTTTCGGAAAAGTTTTTTGTAACTGCTGTTAAATCGTCTGCTACTGTTATTCCAGAAAAGAGAGGAACGAAATTTCTTTTAATGAGATATTGAATAACAACGAAATATAAACTAACTTTCCAAAGGATAAGAATCTCCCTTCGGTTTTTAATTGAAGTTCTTTCTCACCTAAACCAATACCCACGTCTTCCTTTTGAACAAAGATCATTAAGAAACTCGGGATTAATCTGATTATCAATTTTAAGTAGAGTGT
>BGPR01023059.1:0-12453 GCA_013235015.1 Araneus ventricosus | reverse complement strand
ATTAAGAAACTCGGGATTAATCTGATTATCAATTTTAAGTAGAGTGTCCATCACTTTTAACGCAGGAATGGGAAGATTAGGTTTAATTTAAATATGCTCTATATAGCTGACCGTTGCATAGAGTGGATCTTATCACTGTAAAAATCGGAGATATCAATCATTCCTGGTATTTCGAAGCATTTATTCAATTGGGAGTTTATGACAATTATGACAGAAATCTTCAATTATCGTAGTTCTAGAGCAAACACCATTAGAAAAGCAATAATAAAGAAGATTTTCCTGATCTCACCCCCCCCCCCAACCTCGACATCGCAAACCATCTCTTCTTACTTTTGAATCGATCACGCAGGAGTGGTATTCCAAGTCACTAGCCATGGTTTCTGCATAAACTTAATCCACCACTCGTATTTCGTTTACTCGATTATACAACCTTTTCAATGTCTTAATCAAGTTTAAATAGATGTCCCATGTGATTCATAATGCATCAAGAGGAACACTTATATGTAGCTTGTTTCTGTATAAACTAAGCATCCGTCAGTCTCATTAAACAGCAACCGCATTAATTTTACACATCAGGTGTTACAGAATAGACTAAACTCCAACTTACTTTTGCCACCGTTGAAGCGTGCAGATCTAATATTGTCTGTTCTCCATAAATCAGTGTTCCTGGACTTCTTATCTATGACTTTAATAAAAACTTTGGCATAGAAAAATCGTCTCATAGAAGTGTTTTGGAATTTTCTAAGCTATCTTTTGAAATGGGTGCCCTTATTTTTACCTACATCTTTTTCAAATGATGTTTTGAGACCGTTGACTTGAGATTCTGGTTCTAGATCAACTGGAACAACCAAACGTTGAACCTTTTCGCGTACAATCCGACGGATAATAGATACCAAATTTCTCTGTTCCAGCGTTACACCATGGGAATGGCGTTTGGCGGTCTTTAGAATTTCGGTTTTGAATATCTTATGAGATGTATTGACACCATTTAATATTGTTCTCTGTTGTGCTAATTTCTTTGGTAAGAAGATCTTGATTTTCTACATTCAATGTACCAAGTCCATCTGTTGTAACGGTGATGTGTGACAGGTTGTTAATCCCATTTGGAGGATTTCCTTCGTTGGAATCACGAGAGCATCTTGACCGGTGTTTTCTACTCCTAATTCGTTTATAGTCTGTCTCTTTCCGCAAATGTCAGGTCTTCTGAAGTTTCTTTACCCATGGCTATAAAATGCTTGTTGTCCCTTTAGATTTTATCCTAAATGCGGTGCGATATAACCTCTCCTCCCAGAATTCAGCTCTTGGAGTATTTTTGTAACTTCATGAGGTCCTTCATATTTATCAGTACGCAATCGCTCTTTTATGAATTCAGCAGAGTACGGATTTGTAATTTCAATGAAACCAGTCCCTCAGGACGTTCTCCGAAGCAAGTAAGCTATGTGTGGCGCAACATTTCCAAATAGTCTCTCTTAAGCATTCTTGTCTAGATGGCAACATACTTTGTTTTGAGATTCTTTCACCCCGAAGGATCACCTAATTAACTGCATTAGGAAATTAATGATAAAGGACTTTCTTTATATTGCGGTTTCTTTTAATTTTTTCCTTATTGTCAGCAATTAGAATTCAATTTCACGACTGATTCACCATCACGGCGAGAGGTGGAATTTTTAATTATGCCAAACATGCGAATTCCTCTGCTGTATCATCTTATTAGTTTAACGTCAAGTTTTTTTTTATGATTGTTTCAATAAGATTGGTGCGCTTTTCCGATTTCAGCCGTCTTCTTGCATACAAAACGAACTACCATCTGCTTTCTTTACATTTCAAATGGATACTGCCTGTCAAGGTCTCCACTCTCTTACCATTTATCCTGTTTTGCTCGCACCTCAAATGCTTGCAGTTATTCACAGTGCAAATCCGCAATTGTGTAAATCTCTTGAGTGAATTTTGGCTTGAAAACCGACCTTAATCTTGAAGAAAATGATCATGGATATTTTGGACCTACTAGATGAATATGATTACATGATCTTGATGAACATAAACACCGAGTATATGTCTCGCTTAGAATTGGTACGAATCTATTTAAGGATAGATTTATATTTTTAAAGGACCAAAATCTGAGAGAGCAGCCAATGTGGAGACAGCATAGTAATCAGACTTTCATTCATATGTGCTAATAATATTTTTGAATCAAAGAACGTTAAATCCTTGCTTAAATCCCCTCAGGGGCACATCTTCTTTAGATGTGACGGGCTTCACGACCCCGAGGTACCCTAGTGTCTGCTCTCCTTTCAAGTTTTTGCCTTCCTTTTGAGTTTCTGCTTCTTTTCCTTCCCTCGAGGGTAGGCAAGGGAGCTCTCCATGAGAAGCAGTTGCCGCTCTGTTTGCTTCTTGCTTCTCATGGACAGCAAATTACCCCCACGTGTTGGCCGTGCGTGGCGACCCATTAGACGGGTGGTACATTTCGGTCCCCGGTGTATCAATCGGCTGGTATCCCATCCATTTGGTTGGTCTGCTCAAGGGGATCAAGCGAAGGGGTCACTCCTTGGGCTTGGCGTTAAGGGTGGTCACTGTCCCCGGGGGTGACCCTCAGCGTATAGGTTCCGACTAGCACCAAGGTAAGCGCCGAGGCTGGGAATACCCAGAGCCGGTGGCTGCCTTCCCTTGTTGGGCTCCGTGGTGGGCGGTGCCGTCGGACCTGAACCATATGCAATATCGTATGGGTAAAAGAAAATCTGGTCCCTTCAGTGGGCAACAAATTTCTTCAAATTTTTCAAAAGTCACAAATTTTCCGACCTTTTTTATGATTAAAAGAAATTCTACTGCTAATGAAACTTTTCACACTGTATCACCGTTCTTAGTTGAAAAAGCCATTACCGAAACTGTCGGTGAGGTAAAATCCACTAAAAAGCTTCGATCTGGCGACTTGCTGGTCGAAGTCCACTCTCGGAAACAATCTCAACAAATAGTGAAACTTAAAAATTTATCTAATATTCCAATATCTGTCTCTCCACATGCATCTCTGAATTCCTCCAAGGGAGTTATCACCTGCGGAGAATTGCTCAATGTTGCAACAGAAGAAATTCTTAAAGAATTGCAAAGCCAAGGGGTCAGCCATGTACGTCGTATATCAATACGGAGGGATGGCCAGCTCCTAAATACAAAACACCTAATACTAACTTTTGATTCCGCAAAATTACCTGAACATATTAAGGCAGGATACATGCGTCTTTCTGTTAGGGCATATATACCCAACCCACTCCGCTGTTTCCAGTGCCAACGTTTCGGACATTCGAAAACTTCTTGCCGCGGGACACTGACCTGCGCCCGTTGTGCAGAAGTAGGCCACGACAATTCTCAATGCACCGCTGCTGAGAAATGCGTCAACTGCAAAGACGCACACACCTCCTTTTCTCGAAACTGTTCAGCATGGAAATTAGAAAAAGAAATAATCACGACAAAAATTAAAAAACAAATATCCTATCCCGAAGCCCGGAAACTTGTAAAATCTATGACACCTACACCCGGAAATAGTTACGTTTCTGTCGCAAAAAAATCAGCTTCTGCTCCTTCCGCCGACAAAAATAAAGATGCCTCTGTTGTTTCTATTTCTAAACCGTCTGAATCCCTTACAAGAGCATCTACTCCAATGACCAACTTACCGATTCCTTCCACTCCACCTGTTGCTCCGGTCAGTGAAGAAGATTTGGCCTCGCCTGACTTAACTGACTTTACACTGGTTATTAACAAAAAAAAGTTAAAAAAGAACTCTCCTACTAAAACAAATAATACCTACGCCAAAGCAGAAAAGATCGCAAAATTTTACACCACCTCTCACCGTCAAGTTACTAACCCTATTCCAACAAAAGATAACAAATCTACAAATCAATCTACATTGAAACCGTTTGAAACCACCAAACATACTTCTGTTGACATTGAGCTTTTACCAATGGCTGTTCTCCCTCCATTGGAAAAAAGAATTTTACAATCTAAGGAATCGGATGCTGATGCCGAAATGAGCTCCTCCTCTGCATCAGAAGAGGATGCCTTAGAGTACAATATGTCGGAGGACTTGGAGGACTCACCTGCAGCTATCAGTCCTCCACCCCCTTCCAAACCTGAAAAGGCAAACAAATATAAAAACAGGTAGCATTATTGTTTCTCTGTTTTGTACTTTGTTTTCAAAATATTATTTTTAAAAAAAACAAACACACGACCTACGATTAAATGTTTTGTTTAAACTTATTTGTTTAGTTCTTTAATATTTTAAACATTTTTCTATATGGATTTCGTCCTTGGACTTTTATTTGGTCTTTGCCCACCATGTGATTTTTTAGACATATTTTACATCTGATGTATTTTAAAACTTGAATTTTTTATCTCTTTTCATCGCTCATCTATCCATTTTTGGCATCATGATTTTATCTTTTCATATGCAACTATGAATTTCAAATTTAATTTAGAATTTTAGCTACCTCTTTTAATATAACACCATATATTTTATCACCGTGATCTTGTTTATCCACCATATGTTTGGCGCAGTTTAGCCAAAAATGGCTCTTGCGCCATTAAACCCCAAACAACCAACCAACCAACCAACCTTACTTAAATATTACGTATAAAGTTTTATTAGTGAATAAAATTTTCTTTTCGTGTGACTTTTTAAAATAACAAATACAAATATAACCTCCATATTGACAAAAATGTGTCTTATTTTTGATTATATTTGTACTTATTCTATAATACTGAGCATTTATTTTTACACATAACATTTAATATTTTGTCATATGTATTGGGATATTGTTCGGACATAGGTATTGTTGACCACATTCTTAGTATGATGCATAAGATAAAATATTTAGAAAAAATGAACGATGATGGATTTAATAGCATCACACAAATTAACAATTTTCAAGTTTCTAATTTTAATACAGAACAGATGGTAAATGTGGAATTTGAGAAATTTGTGTGCTAATATGGGTTCAGGGCCACATCTTCTTAAGGTGTGACGGGCTTCACGACCCCGAGGTACCCTAGTGTCTGATCTCCTTTCGAGTTTTAGCCTTCCTTTTGAGTTTCTGCTTTTTTCTTCCTTCTCTCGAGGGTAGGCGAGGGAGCTCTCCATGAGAAGCTGTCGCCATTCTGTTTGCTTCTTGCTTCTGATGGACAGAAAATTACCCCCACGTGTTGGCCGTGCTTGGCGACCCATTAGACGGGTGGTACATTTCGGTCCCCGGTGTATCAATCGGCTGGTATCCCAGTCGCGAGGCTGGTCTGCTCAAGGGGATCAAGCGAAGAGGTCACTCCTTGGGCTTGGCGTTAAGGGTGTCACTGTCCCCGGGGCTGACCCTCAGCGTATAGTTTCCGTCTAGCACCAAGGTAAGCTCCGAGGCTGGGAATACCCAGAGCCGGTGGCTGCCTTCCCTTGTTGGGCTCTGTGGTGGGCGGTGCCGTCGGGCCTGAATCACTCTCAATATCGTATGGATTCTCATGCTAACCAACACAGTAATGCTTCATCAAAATACTTTATCATCAGTTCCGACACAAGAAATGCCTTGAAATCCACATCGCCTATCTTAGTACATAAATCAATCATTTCAATAGCTGGAGAAGTAAAATCTATCAAAAAATTAAATAATGGAAATATACTTATTGAAGTACTAAACTCTAAACAAGCAGAAAACCTCATGAAACTAGAAAATATAGGAAATATTAAAGTTACAGTCAGTCCACATCATACACTTAATCATTCAAAAGGTGTTATATCTGAAAGCGAATTCCAGAGAGATCTTGAAGAAGATCTCCTGGAATGTCTTCAAACTCAAAACGTAATAGCAGTGAAAAGGATAACAATTAAAAGAAACGGCCAAATCTTTCCAACAAAACATCGAATACTCACTTTCAATAACCCAGTATTACCTAAAAACGTCAAAATAGCATATATAAACTGCCCGGTAAAACCATACATACCTGACCCACTCCGTTGTTTCAAATGTCAAAAGTTTGGTCACACTACAACAGCTTGCAGAGGAAATAAAGAAATTTGTGCCCCTTGCTCTCTGCCTGATCATAATAGCCAAACCTGCAAATCTACAACACAAAAATGCTATAATTGTTCCGCCGATCACCCATCCTATTCCCGCTCCTGTCCACGATATAAACTGGAAAAAGAAATTCAAACTATTAAAATTACAAAAAAAATCTCATTTCAAGAAGCTCGTCAAATAGTAATTGACAGAACACCAATACCAGGCCTCTCATACTCCTCTGCACTAAATTCAACAGTTAAACCTTTAGTACAAAACAGCTTGAAAACTCCACAAATGCAACCCACTGTTGTAAACAATACATCTGCTTCACCTACAATAGTTAATCTAGCAACTGATAACGATACCATTACAATAAAAAAATCTGATTGGCTGGCACTTCTTGCCATAAAAAAATCATGGGAGGACATGTCCAAATGTACCTCTGTAGCCCAGTCTCCCTCTAACCCAACTCCTACACTAATGCCTCAGTCAATATTAACTTGTCCAACAGTTACCAGGACAGAATTTGAGAAAAGTACTCCCGTACCTCTGACAACAAATTCATTAAACATTCAAACAGCTTCAAATACTTCTCCATCTATACCCAGTACATCTTTATTGAAAAATACTTCTATTCCAGAAACACCGAAGATTAAAAGAACTCGAGATAACAAAAAACAAACAAAAAAATCAAATCAGTTGACACAAGCAAAAGAAGAGAAACGTGCGCGTATACTTGCCGCGAAAAGAGACCAATCTTTTCTTGGAGATGGATCCCTATCCAGGGAAGATTTTTTAAAAGATTCCTTTAAGACGAATAAAATTGGTGACGACGATGATAGCGACTCCTTACTTAAAGTCCACCCATCTGAAGATGACATGTCAACTAGTGAGGTCGATGAACCTCCGCTTTCCTCTTAATTTTTTTCCTTTGGGTAGCTCACTTTTCCTTGTGCCCTTCTATCCATGGCTACTTTTATCTCATGGAACTGTCGAGGTTTTATGAGCAAGTCCTCAGAATTAAAAGATATTATAAACAAACACCACCCCGCCTGTATAGCAGTCCAGGAAACATACCTTAAAACAGATAAACATTATATCCGAAATTACAAAATTTTCAGTAAACACCACAATCGTGACAGGGCTTCTGGTGGCGTCGCTATTCTTGCAGCTAATTATATCCCATCCATGCCTTTAGCCCTGAACACTAATCTTCAAGCTGTGGCTATCCGCATTCATATGCAATCTTTGGTAACTGTCTGCAGTCTCGACTTGCCTCCCAATGACGGTGTCAGCCGAACCGACCTCAATAATCTAATTTCTCAACTTCCTTCTCCGTTTATTATTTTGGTCGACCTCAACGGCCATAGTCCCTTTTGGGGCAGCACTGATGCAAACTCTCGTGGACTTCAAATCGAACAACTTCTTGCAGACCACAATTTATGCTTATTAAATTCGGATGAAAAGACACATTTCCACTTACCAACCCGAACCTTTCACTCAGTAGATCTCGCAATTTGTTCTCCATTTCTCTTGCCTTTCTTCCGTTTGACAGTTGACAACGACCTATACAATAGTGACCACTTTCCTCTAATCATCACGGACAATAGACATAATCCAACAAACTCTTACCGTCCTCCCAAATATGTTTTAAATGCCGCAAATTGGCAAATGTTCACTTCTCTTGCCAATATCAATTCCGAAACAATTAAATCCTCATCCATCGAGCAAGCTCTGAGCTATATTGTGAACACCATAATTGAGGCTGCAGATAGTTCCATTCCTAAAACATCGGGAAAGCGGAGGAAACAAAACAAGCCCTGGTGGAATGCGGACTGCCAACAGGCATACAAAATCCAACGGAAAGCTTGGGGAATCTTTCGCAGGTACCCCACGACCCAAAACTTTATAAATTTCAAATAATCCAGAGCAGAATCCAGAAAAATTCAGCGACGCAGTCGCAGGGATTCGTGGCGGAAATTTATTTCAGGCATTACTTCCACAATTTCAAGCCGGCAGCTGTGTTCTAAAGTTAAAAAAGCTTCAGGTGTTTCCAATAGTAATGCAATCTCAGTTTTAATACATAATGGACAAACAACTTCATCCTTAAAAGGTATTGCAGACTCAATAGCCTCGACATTAGCTTATACTTGCAGTAGCCAAAATTATCCTCGACAGATTTTGAATAACAAAATTAATGCAGAAAGACAAAAATTAAATTTCAATTCCCGGATTAAGTTTTCCTACAACAGCAGCTTTTCATTTTTGGAATACCAGTCGTGTCTTGCCTCTGTACACGATTCTTCTCCTGGTCCAGACAGTATTACATATTCCATGATTAAACACCTAACAACTGAATCACAGAACCCTTTATTACACTTCTACAACCGTATCTGGCAAGAGCAATATTTTCCTACTCTCTGGCAGCAGGCTATAATAATTCCTTTATTGAAACCAGGTAAGAACCCAAAGAATCCATCAAATTACCGTCCAATTGCTTTGACCTGCTGTATTTGCAAGTTACTCGAAAAAATGATTAATCGCAGGCTCGTATATTACTTGGAGGCAAATAAATATCTTCACCCATTCCAGAGTGGGTTTCGAAACGGTCGGAGTACCATTGATAACCTGCTTGCTCTTGAAACCGACATTCGACTCTCCTTTTTACAGAGAAAGCATTTGGTCGCAATTTTTTTCGATATAGAAAAAACTTATGACCGGACCTGGAGGTACAGAATTTTAAAAGATTTATATGATCTGGGTTTGAGAGGAAACCTACCCATTTTTATTAAAAAATTTTTACAACTCAGGAAATTCCGAGTCAAAGTGGAATCTGAGTTTTCTGACTTTTTTTATCCAAGAAGAAGGTGTTCCTCAAGGTAGCGTTTTAAGTGTCACTCTTTTCATTTTAAAAATTAACAATATTTTAAAACAATTGCCAACTTCTGTGAGAGGTTATTTATATGTTGACGACCTGTACATTTCTTGTACAGGGACAAATATGAATTTTATTCAAAGACAATTACAAACTGCCGTAAATAATATAACACAATGGTGCAACAGTAATGGTTTTACCATCTCAACATCTAAAACAGCAGGCGTACATTTTTGCCGAAAACGGAACTTACATCTTGACCCAGAAATCAAACTATATGGTGAAGACATAAAATTTGTCAATGAAATAAGATTTTTAGGCGTTATTTTTGACAAAAAAACTCTCATTTCTCCCCCACGTAAAGCAGTTACGGAAAAAATGTGAAAGTGCCTTAACTATTTTAAAAGTGTTATCAACGACAGCTTGGGGAGCTGATCGAGTTTCAATGCTAAAAATATATAGGGCTACAGTACTCTCCAAGCTTGAGTATGTTTGTACAATTTATGGTTCAGCCAGGAAAAGCGTTTTGCAGAAATTAGATCCCGTTCACCATATAGCTCTCCGTCTCTGTTCGGGAGCTTTCAGAACATCTCCTGTAAAAAGCCTCTATGTTGAGTGTTATGAACCTGCTCTTGAACTTAAAAGACAAATGTTGTCACTGCACTATTATTTTAAAATTCAGTCCAATTCGAATCATCCATTTCATGATTTTAAACTACGCCCATTCCTTCTTCGATTACAGAATGCCAGAAAATCTTTCATACCCGTGTTTTTTACAAGAGTTCATGACATTCTTTCTGACTTCAATTTACTTTACCTGCATGTAACCCCACAGCCGAAAACTAATTTTCCTCCTTGGGGAATTCCTGTGGTGCAATTTTTAAATCCTTTTCAAACTTTTATCAAATCCGACACGGCTGATATCATTTATCAACAGATTTTCATTGAACATAGGCAGGAATATGATGATTTTATTGCAATATATACGGACGGTTCAAAATCAGCTGATCATATTTCATTTGCCGTTGTATTCCCAAACACAACTTTTTCTTTTAAACTTCATTCATCTTGTTCAGTTTTCACGGCAGAGATAGCTGCTGTTTTACTTGCTTTGGAGAAAATTTCCGATTGCCTGGAAAACAAGTTTATCATCTACACGGATTCACTTAGTGTTTTAGAATCTCTGAAATCATTTTATATGCATTCTCACCACCATCCTCTAGTTTTAAATGTCTTGCATCTTTTAAATAAGCTTGCATCACGTGATTTTAATATTTTATTGTGTTGGGTGCCATCTCATGTTGGGATTGTTGGCAATGAGAAAGCGGACAAGGCCGCCAAATTGGCGACTGCTCCAACAAATTCTAGTACTCCTTTAACTGATTTTAAAAAATATACTAAATTACTCTTTTATACAAAATGGCAGAGACAGTGGGACACGGAGACAGATAACAAGCTTAACTCTGTTAAACCACACGTGCAACATTGGCCTTCTCTAACGACCAGGAAATCGGATACGCTCCTCACCAGACTACGAGTGGGTCACACTCGATATACCCATCGCCATCTACTGTTCGGAGAACAAACGCCAATGTGCTCTCAATGCAACTGTAGTATGTCGGTTAAACACATACTCTCTCAATGTCCGAATTTTAACTCCCAACGGTTAAAATTTTTTAAAACGAGTTCTGTTGATTTATCTCTTTTACTTGGCAAGACTCCACATGTGAATCTTTTTGCTTTTCTGCGGTCAATTGGTTTTTATCCACATATTTAAACAGCGCTCCTTTTTGTTTTTCTTACCATTGTTTTTTTAAATATTAATTGCATATTTTTATTTTGACGAATCTCTATATAGTTTGGCGCAGCATGGTCAAATCTATGGCTCTTGCGCCACAAAACCAAAACCAAACCAAACCAAATCATGTTTTAATTATTGACGGTGGACTTTTAATTCTTTAATACGATCTGAAATGTCTTTAGGTTTTGCTGCTTTAATCTTTTTTTGTTTTTGTGCCTGTGTGTTGTTGTTTTTGCCTTTTTGTATCATGCACTCTATAGTTGAAGTTTTATCTGTAGTGTGCCTTTTCATAGTTTAGTCTGAAAATAAACTAGCATATTCTAGCCAACATAAGAAAAATTTTAAATCACTTAATACAAATCCAATACAAAATATTTTCTTTATAATTAACTAGCTGATGTCGATGACTTCGCCCGCGTCCTTCAGCGATCTTCAAGATATTAATGTTTCTGTACCACCCTGTATACAACATTCCTCATTTTATTCCCTGGCTGACCAGTCTGTCAGGTGAACCGACTCTAAAACACTCCACATGTAATTGGCCGTGGGAGAAACAGTCCCTCCTTAGAGTCACAGCAGCCGCTATCATACTCTGTCTCTTTGCCTTATTTATGGTCATTGCGTAGCAAACCATTACAGGAAACTGCAGATGCTTGAACTCAAGGTACTACTCTGAAGAAATCAGAGGAATCACTATGAACTTGCAAGTAGTTCCATAGGTGTCAGACCTTGACATTTCGGTGAAGTACTGATGTTTAATAACAAAAGGAGCCCCAGACCACTGCTGAGTAAAGCAGTTGAATCTTGATTTTGAACCATTTGTTTGACACATGACTCGCAATGCCAGTCCGAATTGCAGACATCATCGGAACGTCGCCGTTCACCAGGTAGGACATGGGGAGAAAAGGCACGCGCCATCATCACTTATTTTTACTATTCTGTAAAAAGATTTGTAATCCGTTAATCACAACAACTGTTACATCTTAATTGTAGATTTAATAAACTTAGTAGATTAAGTTAGAATCCGTCCGGGGTAGGAGGATTTTGAAAACCAGAATTTAAAAAAAAAAAAAAAAATGGTCTTTATATATTGTACCTGTATTTTTTCTCGATGATACAAAAAGAACTTGAAGCATAAGAATTATAACTGAAGTTATGTATTAAGTTATTGAAGTGATGAAGAAAAATTAATATATGTAAAGCAATATCACATCCTAATTTGCATTTTTAGAATATTTTTCTGAAAAATACTGATCACTACGAAGGTTATTTAAAGACAATCACTTTCGAACGTTAAATATTTTTTAGAGATAAACACATTTAACACTCGAACATAGTAGCTCCTTTAAAAATATCGTTATATGCATTGTCTAACCATAAGTAAAAGATTTATAAACAGAAAATTCTTCTAAATAGTAGAATGTTTCTTTTTAAATTAAAAAAAGAACAAATGAAATCAGAGAAGTTAAAAATCGCCCATAGCAGTTGATAATGGTAATGCAATGCATCTTAAATTTTTAAATGCTTCCAGAATGAATTTATCTTAGTAATAGTATTAATACGTTAACGAACTGAAGGTGTATGTTATGCGAACTGATTAGATGGTAACTTTTTATTTTTTCTTATTCATTATCACTACTCCCTGATATTTAATTTAATCTAGTTTAATATAATGTCTTTATATAAATAAATTACTAATATATTTTTCTATTAGTATTGCCTACCTTTATTAATAACTATTGTGTAAT
>BGPR01023058.1:7522-24654 GCA_013235015.1 Araneus ventricosus | reverse complement strand
ATGCATAAAAATTGCAAACGACTTCTTTGCTTAAAAGAAAACAAATTGCAATGGTTACAATACATATTATTTTCTACTCGCGATATCATTTGATTGGTTTAAAATCTGTCTTTCCTCTAACGTTAAATTTCAAGTCTTAATCCTTATATCTGCACACGGACTGATAATTGGGTTCTCTACATTGTCACGATTACATCGTTGTACATTGCTCGTTTGTATTCCATTTCAGTTAGAATTCGAAACTTACGCTGCTGATATCAAATGTTTCGTTTCCGTGGAATGGTTGTCGAAGCTGACAGGTGAAAATTGAAATTAGAATCGCATTCCCGTCAAAATACTCTAGCAACTGAGACTTCAGGAATTTCGACGGATATAATTTAATAAATGAAATGGAAATGATGCATTGAAGGGATGCTGTATTCGAGATTAAAATTGAAACAAGTTAAAATGAAAATGCAAATTCTGAAAACGTAGAATGCTTTGTCAAAATGTTTTCTCTAATTTGAATTAGTTTTTACAAAAATTTTGGCGTAATTTACAACAATACTTTTCATTGTTGCAACGCAACTCAAACCGTTCCCATTGTTTAAACAAATATTTAATCGCATATTTCTCTTTCATTGTTGTAATCTGATATAGTATCATAGTAAACTTTGCTTTCATATTTTATTTCATCAAGAATTTTGTGAAATCTGTAAACCAAGCTCTCCGTGATATTGCTTTGTTTGCGTTATGTTTGCTATGTTTTTATTCTGTTTTCAACATGTTTTAATCCAGCTAACACGCCGCTGGCCATAAAATGTGCTGCGTCATTGTAATGTTGAAATCAAATGCATATTATACTAAAAGAATAAGAAAGTGAAATCAAGGGTTACTGGACATGGTCAGTTATTTGACTTCATTAGGGACATTTATGTAGACAATAAACAGAACAGGTACAAGGTGACTAATAGAACATGGGTTAAATATCTACCATATTCTGAAGTTTAATATTACGTTGTTAAGAGAACCATGGATATAAAATGATGCAAGATTCATCATTAATTCAAGATTAAATGTGAAATCATATTCCCAGAGAACAAGCTGGTCGACGAAGGTGGCTATTAGAAAATAAATAATAATGCATGTAAGCTCAGAAATTTTGGTAGACATATTTGAAATCTTCTTGCTTTAAATTGCAAGGTATTGTTCAATTCTTATCAAGTTAAATGTCATGAGCATTTGAATTTGTCATGTGACCCCACTGTAGCCGGAATAGACTCCATTCTTATTTAAGAAAACTATATTAATTTTAACTGTATTTATAGTTTAAATCAAACTTGCATACAGCCGACATTAATTTAAAGTTCAGAGTTAGTCTTATTATCATGATAATCAATTTAAACCTTTATTGGTAGGTACTTAAAACCTCATAATGCCTTTCCACTATTTAGTTTCTCAGTTTTAAATATAATTCATTAATCTTGCTTCCAAAACCTCTTTCTCGGTTAAGTTTCTCTCTTTCTTAGTAAATTAAAGAGAAGTTCTTTGCAAAAATGCTTAGAACACCATAAATCATTGGCTTGAAGACTGTTATATGCCGTCTATCACGCAAATGTAAATTTGCTTTAGTGGTAGAGAGCCTCTGAAAAATATCTGAAGGAACGAAGCTTCTGCACTTACTTAGCGGGTAATTATAAGGCTCCTATCCGAAAATCATTCTCTTTTTTCAAATGCTTTTTCCCATTTTTCAAAGGTCTTGAAGGGAATTAATTGTGAGTCATTTTCTTCTAAACTAAATGGAAATAATTTCTCTTCATTTAATGATGGTCATATCTATGCGTGATAGGAACTCTGGTTGTAGAATCCGAAAAATAAATGTTTGAATATGGTTTTTTGAAGGGAAATGAATTTAAATTTTTGATGAAGCTCTATGTCTTAGACCACCCAGAGTCGAAAAGAACCATTTCCGGAATTAAGTTAGTCTGTTTCTGAACTCATTGATGAAGATATGGAATTATAGGACTATGGTAGGAAATGAATTATAGAGACCAGATATTTAAAAAAAATTAAAGTAGCATAAAACGCTGCTTTTAAACTAACCAGAGATCTAACAAAAATCGCCTAACCAAACATACCATAACTTAATTCTTCTTATTGAGATTTTAATCTTCAACTAGTGAAGAATAATTTTCTTTTAAAATGCTTTAAATTAAATCAAAAGACTAAGCTTCAATTTTTAAAAACAAAACCATCTCATGTGTTGCATTGCTATAAATATTTTACGAATCTTCTTTGCATGTATGAACACATTTCCCTTATGTATTTTGAAACTTAAAATGAATTTCCGTAAACGTCAAGTTTACATTTAAAATGGTATGCCTTAATCCAATTAGGGAATCTCTCCTATTCCATATCACTTAATTCATCTTTCTGAGACACAGCGCTGACATAAAACAGAGTAATAAGAATTTCTCAGGAAAAGGAAACTTTCCTTCTGTTATCCAACTATTATGTTAACCAAAATGCTTTCGGAAATAAGGTATACTGTCCCATTAAAAATCTGACAGTTAAATTTCCATAAGTGTTTCTGATTTTTAATTTTGTGAATGAAATATGAGCTAAATGTAATTACTTGGAACATACTGGTAAAGCCTGCCAAAAGAACGATTCTCTCTCTTTTCATTTGAAAATTCAAAACATTCTTATCACTGTACTTTTGCTGTTAAAAGTTGAAGTAAACATCCCCAAAGTACATTTGCACAATGAATTGTTTCCGTAAGTGGCACAAAGAGAATAATGATGTATGCCTTGTTGCTGGCATGAATGGTAAAAGACAATTTTGCATTTTAAAGGAAGCCGACGTAAAAGCGGTATGAAAGATTGCTTTGTTTTCAAATTACTTCAAAGCAAATAGTTTCTTATTTCAATATAAAATTATCATGTGAATTGAGGTCACAATTTTTAACTGTTAGTATAATATCTAGGTAATAATGAAATTTATACTAACGGGGTAAAATTGTAGCGGGATGTTTGAGGATTTAAATCTGGAAATACATTGTTTTATAAAGAATTAATTGGATTGGCAACATTTCCAACTATCACACTAATTATCGTGAAATGCAATTTCAAATTATTTTACTGAATATTTCTGAATAAGTAGTATTATTTATGAATAAAATTATTAAAAACCGAAAATGACGTTAATTTTCTTAATTTTTTATGAAATGCTTAACCTATTTTGTATGAAGTCACAATATTCAGAGCTATAGATCTTCCAAGAAATAAGAAAAAACTTAGAAATGTGCTTTAATTTGCTTATAATAATTTTAACGCTTGAGGGAACCCCTGTATTTCAGGATCTTTGTGCTATCGAAATTATATTTGGCAGTTTATCGAAAACTGAAATAGATTATTTTCCCACATTGAATGTCAAACAAAGGCTAAAGGAGTTTGCGATGGAAACTCTTGACAATTTGCTATAACTTGGAGACTTCCCTGACAATTTAGCTTCAAACAAAGTACAAAATCTTTCAAATTCAGAAATGCTATTTCAGCGGCTACTCATTTTCTATTACGAAGGTCAAGATTCTCCTACATTCTTATTTAAATTTTGTTTACGTTACTTCTTAAAAGTTTTCATTATTATTACAAAATCGCTGTTAATTTTTTCTCTTTTGGAATATGCAAAAAAAAAATGAATAAAACTCGATTTTTCATCAACGTGTGCGTTAAAACACATTTATTGCAGCATTAGACTCTTGACAACTTACTGCAACTTGAAGATTTCCCTGAAAATTTAGCTTCAAACAAAGTACAAAAACTCTCCAATTCAGAAATGCGATTTCAGCGGCTACACATTTTGTTTTACGAAGGTCAAGATTACTCTACATTCTTATTTCAATTTTGATAATGTTACTTCTTAAAAGTTTTCATTATTATTACGAAAACGCTGTTAAATTTTTCTCTTTTGGAATATGCAAAAAAATCAATAAAACTCTCTATTTTCCATCAACGTGTGCGATAAAACACATTTATTGCAGCATTAGACTCTTGACAACTTACTGCAACTTGGAGATTTCCCTGAAAATTTAGATTCAAACAAAGTAAAAAAACTTTCAAATTCAAAAATGCTATTTCAGCGGCTACACATTTTCTTTTACGAAGGTCAAGATTACTCTACATTCTTATTTAAATATTGACAACGATACTTCTTAAAAGTTTTCATTATTATTCAAAAAACGCTGTTATTTTTTTATTTTGGAATATGCAAAAAAAATCAATAAATATCTCAATTTTTCCAACAACGTGTGCGATAAAATACATTTATTGCAGCATTAGACTCTTGACAACTTACTGCAACTTGGAGATTTCCCTGAAAATTTAGATTCAAACAAAGTACAAAAACTTTCAAATTCAGAAAAGCAATTTCATGGGCTACACATTTTCGTTTACAAAGGTCAAGTTTCTTCTACATCAACGAAAAATATGTTTTATAACAAATTTTGCCAAAAAAGAATAATATATTTCAGCTACCACATCCTAGTTCTTAAAACAATACGATTACAAATTTTAGGAAAAAAATATGGAGTAGCAAACCAAACGGAAAAATAAAAGCAACAAGCTAATCTTTTTCAGTAATATCTTAGTTTGCCAAATACATAATAAAATTAATCTTTAAAGAAATTATTTGCGATTTATATTGTTTTAATTTTAATGCCGATATAAGTCAATGAATGCATATTATAAAGGACAATCAACGTTCGGTAGGCGGAATACAAATGCTAACACAATTCGTCGCAACTCATCTATGAGATTGAAAGTTAAATTTTTGCTTAGGCTTAAGTAAAAGCTTATCACACAGTTTTATTCGGTCATACAAAGCTATATTTCCGTTCTTAAATAACATTATAGCGTTTCTTCCAATTTCAACTAACAAAATGTCAGGAGGGAGTTGACGTTTGTTTTACAGTAAGGTTCCTTAGCAATGACAACTATTCTCGTTGAGAGACTGCAATTTTTGAAACAATATATTGGAAATAAATTTCAATATCATTGAGTTAGACGCTGAGAAACAGGTATATATAGAATTTTTCTAGTATATAAAAAGAAGCATTGAGAAAAATTTGGAAATATAAAATAAATGCGGAATTGGCCGCAACTCATCTGCCAGATTAACGTGCCCCTCATAAACTTCAAAAGAGCACTAGAGAAATAACCGCGACACCTTAGTGTAGGTGGTAGGGAACCAGGAATCTAATAGAGGTCTCACACCTTTCTCTATAAAACCCGCACTTTGACACAAAAATACATGGGTTCTTCATCTCACAGATTAGATACGTTCGACGGAAGGCAAATCCGTTTCTGTACAGAATGCAGATTTTGTAAAAATAATAAAAAGAAAAGAAAAATAGTGGAACAAGCTGAAAAGTGTCTCAACACTAGTAAAATAATTTGATCAAAAATGAGATTATCTAAACTATTTCATTCTTATAGTTTGTTTAAAATTATTACTCTTCAAAACAAGCTAATTAGTATAAATATTGCTATTAATCAAGGCATTAAATAAACTTTGGCAGATGATGTTAATTTTGTCATTAAATATAGATTACTTTCACCAATTTTGATGTTTTTATTTTTGTGAGAACATTAATAATTCTTAGAGATTAATTAAAATTTATAACAAGTTTGGCAGCTATCTGTAATCTTATCACTTATACTAGTTGGAAACGATTATTAGATACTTTGTTGCGAAATGTAAAACCTTCTTAATTAATTGATCGGGAGGATAAAATTATGAAATGTGTTAACAAAAGAGAATTTGTGGGCATGATTTCAATCAAAATAATTCACACTTAAACTTTCAAGAAAATAATGATTTTGGAAATTTTAAAATGATTCGTTAAATTTGAAACCTGTCTTCAGTTGCTTAAAACGAAAAAAAAAAAACATTGGCATTTTTCTAAGTTTGAAAGTCTTAATTTGTTTCTGATTTCAATTGTTCCAACACTGATAAATAAAATTTTTTCACGAACTCGTAGAAAAAATATCACTGTACAAATGCGCATGCTCAATAAGAGCAGCGCCACCTATAGTGGTAAGAAGTCGACACTAAAAGATTCACTTAGAACTAAGAAAATGACGCGATGAACTACAACAATGTGCCCAAACCCAAAATTCCTTTGTAATAATAGTTAGTAGTAATGTAAATATATATCCGTTGTGTATTAATGTTTGTGCTCAGTGTTTATAATAAATATAAAATGTTTTCAAAAAAACTAGACAGTGTTATTTTTGGCTTCCAAATCGGAGCCAGACATTTAGATACACATCTATATCACTAGATATGAAATATAATCGTTTGGCAAAAGCCATGCAATTATGTGTTATGAAGCTTAGTAATACTGCTGCTGATTTTAAAAATTTAACCTCAGAAATTTTATTAGTGATTTTGTATCTAAATTTTATCAAGAATTAAAAAATGAGGCTTTCATCACTTACATTACCACAAGAAATTTCCTGAAATTGTATTTGAAATATTTAAAAATTCCGATTGTGACTTGGCAACTTCATGAATAAATTCAAATGATGTAGCAATTCACTGAATAAAGACACATACATTCGCTTTCATTATTAGTAGAAATGCATTTCATGGCTTTAGTTTTTTCAGTGACTTCAGCTTTTTTAATGCATAACCAAGACATCCATGACATAATTTATTAATTCCTTTTATTATCACGCTTTTAGCGTCTTGATTAATCTGTAAATTCCGTCAATAATTTATGCCAAAAATTTAAATATTTACTTTAAATTACGCTTTTAGTTATATTAACGACCGTTTTAAAGCAACACGAGGGCTATTTTAAGACAGATATTGTAATTTTGAATCTCGCTCAGATGACGACACTTGACCTGGCACTCCCCTCTCCAAGCTTCCGCGCCACACCAGCGGCAGGACGTTTGGCTCCCTACGTACGATTTAGCGGGTAACAGGCGCACATACATGGCGGATCATCAATGGAATCGTGGTTCGAACCTTGAGCTCTCCACCCCCATAGCAGAGACCCTACTGCTAAGTCACCACATCGTTATTTTACTCAGAAACTTAAGTACGAGTAAAATTTCTTACGATGAGGATAACTATTTGTAGGAAACAATTTTGTTTCAATAAGTTTTTAGTTTCCATTCAATTTATTTAATGCACGCCATACACAACTGCACGCAAAGGTATTTAAAGCCATCTGTTGTTTTCTTACTCGTGATATAAAATATATGAAGCCGGAAATTTCTAGAAACGCGAAAGAAATTTATTTGTTACCTTTAACTTTTACTTACGAGTTAACTGCTTTGCAGAAAAGCAATTTGAACTTTTCCTACTCTGCCTTAAATTACTAAATATCTAATATTTTATCTTTTTTACTGGCTTGAAGTTTTTATTACAACTTTTCTAGTGCTAAATATAACCTACAAGAATTGGGTATATGAACTATAAAATAATTATTTATTAAAAAGTAAATGGATTAATCTTAATATATAAATGTATTACAAACAAAGTTACTGAGGAAGAAGATATTTAAAAGACCTTGCCATACAGTTGCAAGAAATTTACAGATTTGCATATTTTTTATTGGCTTGAAGTTTTTATTACAACTTTTCTAGTGCTAAAAATAACCTACAAGAATTGGGTATATGAACTTGAAAATAATTATTTATTAAAAAATAAATGGATTTATCTTAATATATAAATGTATTACAAACAAAGTTACTGAGGAAGAAGATATTTAAAAGACCTTGCCACACAGTTGCAAGAAATTTACAGATTTGCATATTTTTTATTGGCTTGAAGTTTTTATTACAACTTTTCTAGTGCTAAAAATAACCTACAGGAATTGGGTATATGAACTTTAAAATAATTATTTATTAAAAAGTAAATGGATTAATCTTAATATATAAATGTATTACAAATAAAGTTACTCAGGAAGAAGATATTTAAAAGACCTTGGCACACTGTTGTAAGAAATTTACAGACGTTTACAATGTTTAACTTAAATAATTGTAAATATTTATTATTTGCACTATGTATTCATCTATACTTCAAGCATGGTGATTGATTTTAAGTTAAAAAATATACAGAATAATTCCTCTTTCGCTAAGAAAAAACTATTCCGTCAAGAAGATCGTGTCGCAGTGAAGATGTAGAAAAATAATTAAACAAACACTGAATTTATTTCAAAACTTTGACTCTAATGCCTTATTTGCTGCATTTAAAATTGCATGTCTTGTTAATTTCTCCTACACGGTGTAAACAAAGAGAAAGTATTGTAATCAGCAAAATATTCGATCTCCCTGATGATGATGTCATCGTTTCAGACCTCCATGAGTCCGAGAAACACAATTTTGGAATTACGCCTATCTGTCTTACGGTGGCAGTTCAGCTTCTACGATCAATACTCCAAATGGGTTTCTAGCGAAGTTCAATTTCCAAACTTTTATCCCACAAGACTCCAATTCGCAATTAGGATTTTCGCATGAACGGCCAGTTTTGAAGCCATAAGACCAAATTTGCCCGGTTTGGATTGATCGTGAATGCGGAGATTTACATAAAACCAGAGGGAGTGGCCTCCCTGAAACTTTCTCGCATAAGCCTAACATGGGTGGGGGAAAAATACACCGAGCGCCAAAAACGAGTGGTATTCCCTAACACATGTGGGAAACGATGGGGAAGAAACCGAATATACAATTTCACAGTCTTTTTTTCACCGATTTAAACGGAAATTGGAGACAAATCTACAATTAGGGTTACAAGACTACATACGAAATTTGATTTATTTTAGTCATTGCTTTTAGAAGTATGCGATTACACAGACCAATAGACAGTCAACCCTTGGACGGATTTGGTCCAACTTTTGATATAGGTCTGCATTCCTAATTCTTGTGCACCAAATTTTATCCATCTAGCTATTTAAGGTGTGGAGTTAGAGTGTTAACATGAACTCAAATGGACAGACAGATTTTACGTAGACGGAGGTTGTCCAAAATTTGATAGGGACATACCAATTATGCGGTAATATCACATACCAAATTTCATTCCTGTAGCTCTGATATTTGTAGAGTTATCGTGTTCACAGACAGAGAGACATAATTCCAAAATTGTGTTTTTCGGACTCGGGGAGGTCTAAAACGTGTAGACTCACCAAAATCTCGAGTTCGAATTTTTTGACTGTTATAATACGTTCTCTTTGTATATGTCGTATACAAGAAAGTGAAAATGTAGATTTATATCCAAATTTGGACGAAATCCGTTAACGGGAAGTCTGTCTGCCCTGAAATTTGTGGTATGAGTTTTTGATAAAAAGTTGAAATCCTTTACAAATATTGGAATCGGTCATCGAAAGGAAAGCTTCTAAGATGCATTTTCACTCTTTTATCGATTTACAACGAAACCCAAAACGCGCCATATTGTTTCAGAACACATTAAACTTCGGGGGGGGATACGGGATACTTCTGCTCCCCATATCGGTCCCCACGTTCCTGCTGCCTTATCTCGGCTCGAAAAGGAATTTATTCAATTAAACAATTACCTGATAATATACCTTTGAATGTAGACCAATAGTATATTGTCAACGACAATTCCCACGTGCAGAAAATTTTAACACTCTTGCTCGTCGGAAAGTGAGGTAGAAATTGTTTACAATATTACATCTTTACAAACATAAACATGGGTTCTCGTTAAATAGGTTTTATAAAATTTTTAACACGTTCTCTGATGAACTTGACATTTTTAATATGTCTGTAGGTGCTTTTAAGTCGAAATGTTTGCATCTTTTAAATACATGATCTGTTTTATTTTGCCTTTCTACAACATTTTAGATTTTTATGCTATTTGATTTTCCGTGTTCTTATGTATTCGACCAGTCTTTTGGCGCCGTGTTTCATTTATTTTTATCTTAAGTGTTGCATTTTTTTAAAATCTCAAGTGTGTATTTACGTTTCTAACCTTTTAAACTCCTGGTGTGTTTTTTATTAGACTCGGTGTTTGCGTTTCTTGACTTTTTGACCCTTACTTTTTGGAAATGAACTTTAATTTTTTTAAAAAAAACAAATACGGCTTTTGGTGTCATAGTGTGTCTTAAAGTTTTGTGATTATGTGTTTTCGTTTTTAATTATATATACGTTTGCATAAGTTTTATGATTTTATGTATTCTCTGTGGTCTACCTTTTGCTTTCTAAGGCATATTTTTTATTTTTTATTTACTCATTGTGACTTTTGTTCTTTGTGTGTTTGTCAGCACTCTGTAAATGGAGTTTTCTCTGTAGTGTGCTTTTCTTTAAAATAAATAATTAAGTAAATAAAACAATCGGAGTTAAATAAAAGTGTATGATAATTAGGGGCCAGTAGTGTATGATAAAGTGAAATAAAGTATGTGATAATTACCAGGGCGCCTTTGCGATCCTGGCAGAGCTTCCAAAGCTGCGCATCCATACCACGCGCTACGTTTTTTTTTTATTAAATTTCCTTCCCTTCCATGCCCCTCCCCGGCAAAATACATCCCTGTATTTTTTTTCTTAATCTGATCATTCACGGTGAGAACGTTCCACACCATTTCGTGCCTCTCGCACCAATACCCTTCGTCAATGCAAATATCCGATGAGAATTGGACTGCTCTAGTCGAAAAATTTGGAAATCCAACGTCGTTCAGTTTCCATTTCTCGCATTCGGTCAAAACCCTTCGTGCGAGTTCTATATTTAGTAAAAAGATGGAAATTTTTAAAAAAAGTTAGTTTTTTTACAAATTATCATTGATTTATTGAATTGATAAAAAGAAGGACGAGGAGATGCTATTAAAAATTGGATGTTTTTTAAAACAGAGACAAAGATTATCTCAAAGTGTGCTATCAACTTCACAGCAAACTTGTTTTGCAAGTGGGTTGGTCCATTATGCTTTGTTACTTTGCAGGAAGTTTGCTGCAAGGTTGCCACATGAAGTTTGTCATGGCAAGCTAATATCAAGAAAAATAAAACTTGCTGCAAGTGTATATGCCATCTGGGCATTGGGTGGGTCAGAGTAGATCTTTAGTTTTACTCTTTGCGACACTTTTTTGTTTGACACTCCGAAGACCTTGATGTGAAAGAGTCAACTGCTTGTCCTCAGTTTTTCTCCTTTATGTGTTTATAATTTCCAGTGGGGCCTTTTTGCTAGATAGGTTGCTTCATGGCAGGTCATATTATGATGGGAAAACCCCACCGATTTTAACCGAAAACTAGTTTTAACCGATTTTTTCGGTTATTGTTTGTCCCGATTATAACCGGTTATTTTTTAAAAATCCAATAACCGGGTGAAAACGCCGGATTGGAAGATACGCTCGATTTTAGGCTCTCTAAGACTAAAATTTACCAAGTTATGAAGATTTCAATTTCATCATCTTAGGCCAATCAAAAACAACCGCTTCTTCGAGGAGTCTGTTGGTTGGCGTATCACTGAAGAGTCTTTATGAACAGATATATATTGGCCAAAAGGATTGATTTCCTGTAAAAAGAATATTTACCGAAAATTTTGTCTACAAATAGCGTCTGTTTTTTTATGAAAAGAACCGAAAATCGGTTATTTCAAAATCCGGGTATGTTGAGCTATTATAACTGCCAGGTTAAACCGAAGGTGGAAAAACCTGAAAAACCGAAAATCGGTAATTTTTGCATTTACCGCCTTCCCTAGCTCATCTGCTTTCCGTGTGGCTTCGGCTTGGGCTGGATCGAAACTTTTTTTATCTATCACCCGCCAGCAAGGTAAAATGCACTTGCTAGCTATTTCTAAGCACAACTAACAGCTCCTTTACTTTTTATTCAGCCACAGAAGTCGTATTCTTCAATTCGTTTTATTTGCGCAGCAGAACGTATCAATCTAATGCTTGAACCTAGTTATTATAATGATTACTTTTGCTCAACGGCCCAGCCTGCGAACTTTGGCGACAGCCTCGGTACGACCCTAACTGACTTTTCTGAAATTATTAAGTTAATATTTGACTTGATTTTAACAAGCTTGTCAAAGTTTCAAAATATTATTTTCTTTGTTTATCTATCGAAACGTAAATTTCAGAAAGTGTTCGTTCCCTAGCTTTTCTGGTTCAACAATTCATAAAACCATTTATGGCGAGCTGTAAAGTTTGAGCCTCTTTAAGTGTAAAATTCCGCAAAGAAACTTTTAATTAAAGTTTTCAAAGTGTAAAACAACAATTTCTCGTGTCTAGGTGAACCCTTAATAACTTTTCCCAGTATGCACCAATTAAAGATCTTTATTTCTAAAATTGGTTATAATGAAGCCTCTAGTAAATATGGGAAGTTTAAATTTGCGGAAAAAGGCACGAAATTATTTAAATAACATTTTTACAGATAACAACAATGTTTCCTTATTTAAACAATATATTTTTCTCTTTACATTCTAAACCAAGAAACGGGATTATTAATTTCGCATTATTTTTATCAACAACTTAAATCCTTTTACAGTTAGTGCGCGCTTCTGGAATATAAATCCCATTTCATGCATGAGTCACCAAGATTTGTTGATTATTTTGTCTTGCTATTTAAAATGTGCAAAGTATTATGGTGTGAGTGTACTAATCAAATAAAAATTCGTTACTTTGCAAGGAGATATTATCTTCCATTAAGGCAGACGATATTTTAAATCTTTTTGGCAGATGCCATTGACGTTTATCAAATGACTGAAACAGAATTTTTATTTAAATTGTTGGGTAAAATATATTGATTTTTAAAGTTTCAAATTATGTGTTGTTAAAGAAATAACTGTTGGGAAGATATGTTATAAATTGGTCACTTATTTTCAAGACTGAACTGTCTTCAAAGATAACTTTTGTTTAAGCCGATTATTTTTTGTTTGAATTCTCGTATAAAATGCATTCATTTCGGAATGTGCAAATGATGTACGGTTATACAAACTATGTGTAGGAAGACTTTTTATGAACTGACTAGCCGCCATCGGCGACCAGCCTCTTCGCCGGGAATATGATTTCAATTGCATCTTGCATCATTTTATATCCATGGTTCTCTTAACAACGTAATTTTAAACTTTACATTGTGGTAGCCATTTAAACCATGTTCTATTAGTGACCTTGTTCCTTTTCTGTTCATTGTCTATATAAATGTTCTTCTTGGAATCAAATAATTTACCATATCATGTAACCTCTAATTCTATGTTATCGGCACTATTTTAACTTTCTTATTCCTCTTGTAATATATGCATTTGATTTCAACATTAAAATGACGCAGTGTATTTTATGGCCAGCGTCATGCCAGCTGGATTAAAACTTTCTGAGAAAAGAATGAAAACATAGATTCCTCAACAATGTGATTCCTAATCGTTGGATTGGACGCGCCGAAACAAACCACAAAGTGATGCTTCCATGGCTCTCCATGTCACCGGGCATTACCCTATGTGACTTTTTCTTGTGGGGCTTTGTGAAAGATAAAGTATATGTGCCACCACTGCCACGAAACTGATGTTGCTAAGTTCAATGCATTTGCTAAGCGTATTCGTAGATTCTCCAAACTGCCACGAACTTGGAGAATCTACGAACCCGCATAGGTAATGCTCTGAACTTAGTAACGCCAGACATGCTAAAACGAGTGTGGGAAGAAATGGACTATCGTATCGACGTTGTCCGCGTGACTAGAGAAAGTCATATTGAACACTTATAATGTTATAAAATAAAAGTTGTCCTTTCCTTTAAATGTGTTCTGGTAAGTGTTTGTTTTATTGACTTTATTCTAGTATGTTAAAATACCGTACATCATTTTGAATAACCCTGTATTAGAACTACATAAATAAAATTCCAAGTTGCTTAAGTTTTCTACCATTTAAAACACTAATAAAAGCTGATTTAAAAACAATTCATTCTTTCGTGATTCGTATGACAAGCATTTATCTATCGTCTTATATTCGGAATACCGGTTTCTTGGAACGTATAAGCAATTTGATTTCAGAGGAAAAGGTCTCGGGCTAAAAAAAATCATAAATCTTCTGTAGCATTCCTGGAATGTAATTATTACTCGGCAGAGATGCTTTCTCAAACAATCGCCCTGAAGCAACTAGTGTACTCTAAAAATTAACTCCAGGAAAAAGGCATTTACCTTTCCCAGGACTTCCATTTTCATCTCGTCTTACTACCTGTCTAGAAAAGTAATTTCGTTTTCTTGAACGACGAGACGCTTTTAACAAATGAATTCTGTCTTTCTTCTGAAATGACGGAGAACAAAAATAGATCGCGTACTTTCGGCATGTTTAGTTCTGTCTCCAAATACAAATTTAGGATCAACAAAATATATCCCATTCTTTGATAGT
The DNA here is from genome assembly GCA_013235015.1 of Araneus ventricosus. Lineage (NCBI taxonomy): Eukaryota > Metazoa > Arthropoda > Arachnida > Araneae > Araneidae > Araneus > Araneus ventricosus. The sequence goes on along the minus strand of BGPR01023058.1, from coordinate 10,321 downwards.
TTGTGCAGAGAAAAGCCATGATTCTAAGCACTTTTCAATAGTTTTGAGTTAAATATTGTTACAAAACTATAAAATTGTTTGCCTGAGATGCTAATCTTGGCGACCGATGGTTTGCGGTTGCATCGTTATCTGGTGTACCTTTATTCTTTCAGGGAGATGACGCCAACTAGTGTGGTGTGAAAGTTTGTGCATGACTGCTCATGGATCATCATTGCCATCTGATTCCGATTCAAATTGATCATCATTGCTATCTGGTTCCGATTCAAATTGATCATCATGGATCATCATTGCCATCTGATTTCGATTCAAATCGACCTCGTGAAGCTTTAGATAATTTAGTTAATGTAACTAAACTAAAGTGTGTAATGTGACAATATATAGAAAAATAATTCTAAAAATAAAATATGCTTAAAGTACAGGATGCGTAAAAGAATATGTTAGTAAACTATAGTTCATTAAGAGTTTATGACATACTTTTTTATTTTATGACGTATGGGGATATGTGACATATATTAATGCTTTAAAATACAGAATAATTTCATATAAATTACATATTTAAAGAGGAACTCTTAAGAATGGAAAGTTATTTTAACTAAATTAAACTAAAATGTGCAAAAGAAAGAAAAAGTTGCTTAAAATGCAAGAATCATTAAACGAACGAATAAGCAAACTGTGCTAAACAGAGAAAAGTTTATTAAATGGGACTTTATGACATCAATCAATGCATCAAAAGACTGAATAATTCCATTTAATTTACATAACAATGAAAGGGAAGTCTAAACGTGCTTTATTCATTGAAAATGCACTATATCTATTTACACCCAAACAATGCCACCATTGAAATATAAGGCTATTTAATAATGACCCAGAGTCATTTGGGAGCCAAATGGGCTAAATTATCCTATTCTACCAAAATGGATGTAATTATTACTTCAAAATAAGGATTGATTAACTCTCAGTAATTTTATAAGCTTAATTGGTTCCACAGAATGCGTAACGTAGTTGTACGTTCTACAGTAAGATTACAAGTACTCCAAAGAAGTACCAGAAACGATAAAGAAGTAATGAAAACTTATTAAGAACATTTCTGGATTATTTGTCTCCATTCAATTCCGTTTAATTTACATAAGTATGGGAAGAATTCTATACATACAGCATACTTTCAACATGCACTGCATTTATTTCCTTCCAAACAAACCCAACAGGGCTATTTATTAATTAATGGCCCTAAGTCAATTGGGACCTTAACGGTCTAAATTTCACTTTTCCACCAACTACTTTAAAATGAGAATGGATTAACTCTTAGTTAACTCGGAAGCTTTTGTGAGCATAATTGTTTCAGCAGAATGCGTAACGTAGTTGTACGTTCTACAGTAAGATTACAAGTACTCCAAAGAAGTCCCAGAAACGATAAAGATGTAATGAAAACTTCTTAAGAACATTTCTGGATTATCTGTCTCCATTCAATTCCGTTTAATTTACATAACTATGAAAAGAATTCTATACATACAGCATACTTTCAACATGCACTGCATTTATTTCCTTCCAAACAAACCCAACAGGGCTATTTATTAATTAATGGCTCTAAGTCAATTGGGACCTTAACGGTCTAAATTACAATTTTCCACCAACTACTTTAAAATGAGAATTGATTAACTCTTAGTTAACTCGGAAGCTTTTGTGAGCATAATTGTTTCAGCAGAATGCGTAACGTAGTTGTACGTTCTACAGTAAGATTACAAGTACTCCAAAGAAGTCCCAGAAACGATAAAGATCTAATGAAAACTTCTTAAGAACATTTCTGGATTATCTGTCTCCATTCAATTCCGTTTAATTTACATAACTATGAAAAGAATTATATGCATACAGCATACTTTCAACATGCACTACATTTATTTCCTTCCAAACAAACCCAACAGGGCTAGTTATTAATTAATGGCCCTAAGTCATTTGGGACCTTAACGGTCTAAATTACACTTTTCCACCAACTACTTTAAAATGAGAATTGATTAACTCTTAGTTAACTCGGAAGATTTTGTGAGCATAATTGTTTCCGCAGAATGCGTAAGTTCTTTTACCTTTCCCAGAAAGACTAGAAGTACAGACAAAAGTGTCCCCGAAATGGTGAAAAAAGTAATAAAAAGCTCCTTAAGAACATTTCTGGTTTGTTGTGCTCCATGAAGCGGGGATTTCGTTCTCGCTAACGCTAACTTTCGATGATCAGTAAGCCAGAAGAACACTTCCTGTAGTTACTTCATCCAAGAAATAGTATTCTTTCTCTGGCCAGAGGAAAAAATTCACTGAAGGTTAGCAGTGGATTTTCCTGTTTCTTCAAAAGATAAATTTCTTTTGTATGCATTTCTACATATCCACTGATGTTGAAATTTCATTTCTTTTCAGTTTTAGAACTTTAGTTTATAGATTTTTTCATATAAATTCGTTCAAAAGATTATATCGTTCAGCTTGTTCTGAAGGTTAGATATAGTGAAGTAGAGGTTGATTTTAATGTTTACACAAAATATAAATTTCTTCAGTGTGTGTTTCTACATATTCACTGATGTTAAAATTTCAATTCTTTTCAGTTTTAGAACTTTAGTTTATAGATTTTTTTATATAAATTTGTTGAAAAGATTAAGTCATTCATCTTGTTCTGAAGGTTAGACATAGTGAAGTAGAGGTTGATTTTAATGTTTACACAAAAGATAAATTTCTTCGGTATGTGTTTCTACATATTCACTGATGTTGAAATTTCATTTCTTTTCAGTTTTAGAACTTTAGTTTATAGATTTTTTCATATAA
>BGPR01023056.1:0-24655 GCA_013235015.1 Araneus ventricosus | reverse complement strand
CTGTTACAAATTTTGGACCCAATCGATCTAAAGTACGACATCCAAAATGAATACTCGCCTTTCTGTCTTGCCCCAGGCTTCGATTTTGAGTGCAATAAAAATCTGAGAACTCGTGGTAGTCCCGACCTTGCCCATGGTCCGCAATTTTCATGTGGAGTCGTTTACAAGAAAGTCTAGGGGAAATTCCTGCTGGTTTTAATTGTAGTAGGCATATCTGACTGCATAAATAATCTTTATTAATATCTGTCATTAAAATTTACTAAATAGGGGGAATTGGGGTAGATTGATACGTGGGAACATTGATACAGTCCATAAATTTTGATGATTGGAATGCCTCAAGATGTTCACATCCCCTCATATATATGCCACTGTAATCCTTAGCATACGGTATATTTTTCGGCCATGTTTAGTCAAAAGTTAATTTATAAATCAATCAAATCGATAATCTTCTCGTCTATATGAATTTTACTCTAAGTATATATTGTATGATTTCTTTAACTATTTACGTTTTCCTGCCACGGAATCTACTCCAAATTTAGCAAAAAACATTTATTTTTCTTAACTATATTAAGTTTTGAGGGTTTTAAGCGTTGTTTTGATTAACCACTTGTTTTAAGTAAAAAAGACTCTTGGGGCAGATTGATACAATTGACTCCGGGACACATTGATACGCGTCTTCTGCGTGTATCAATGCACCTCAAAAACAACTATTTTGCAAAATCGTCTTCAGAAATGGGAAAAACGCAAATATGAACTATCTAAGAGAAACACGGAATTAAGTATTTGTTCATTGCAAAAATGAAAAGTATTGTTGTAAATTAAGTTTAAAATATTTTTTACGAATTTATTCAAATTGGAGAAAAAAATTGTACAGAAACTTAATATCATCAAAAAGATAATTTTTGCATTTTCAGATGGGGAAAAAATTATTTTTGAGCTATATTATTTACTAATTTATCAAGGAAGAAAGCGAAAATTTCCCTTAATTTTTAATTAATTAAAATTTCCATAAACGGCTTCGAGGTACACATTCCCTCCCTCCAAAGTATTTTTAAACACACACACACATTCTCTTTTATTAGTTGTAGAGATATATTATTTTCTGAGGCGTTATTGTCTCATTAAAAATGTTGAATTTTGATTAAAATAAAAGTTTGTTACTTTGTTAAACTTTTAAACCTTGATTTGGAATACAAAGTTTATTGATAAAACAAATTTTGTTTTATCAATAAACAAAATCATTTCGATATTTTCGCGTGTGTCAATATATAGTATGAGGCAGATTGATACAAATCCATTTTTAGGAAAAAAATGCAATAAGTAATTTATTATGTCATTTATGGCCAAAACTCGACTGAAATCCTATATTAGATTAACAAATGCATAAATGCAGTGTATTAATTATAATTATTACAGTTGGTAGACTAATTTTTTAGCTTTCGAAAAAAGAAGTGTATCAATGATTCCGCATTCTCCCTAAATTTATTCGAACAAAATTGTTATTTCAGTTATAATTAGTTAACTATTCTTTTTGTTTAATATGTTTAAGTAGTATTTGCATGCTCTAATAATGCAGTACACTACTAAGTGCTTTTTTTAAATTTTGAAATAATTAGTGTTATGATTGTTCTTCTCCCGAAATAAGTTGATTGGTTAAGGAAATTCAATAAACCATGGTTAGGCTGTTTATAAGTTAGGATGATAGTAAAAGATTTATAGTAAACTATTTTTTTCACATTTTATTATAATTTAATAACTATTGAAATTTTGAAATAACTTTCAACGGAACGTTTTTACTCTTGCTAAGTCTCCCATAGATTTGTAGCTGTAGTGGGGAGGTGTAATGTTGGGGGTTGAATTACCTTCCGCCAATGACGGGCCGTACCTCTGTCTGAGGGGTCGTCGCATGAGCCGCTCATAGTGGGGGCTATTAAGCGAGTGCCACAGTTCCCGATTAATTGTCGTGGCTGCCTGGTTATTTATGTTGGATCTGCATACCTAGGGTGGTTGGAGTAAGTCGTTTGTGATTGTAGCTGTAGTGGAATACTTTATCTTTATATGTAGGCGAGATTCAAAGATAGAGGACTTTATCAGAAGTGAAGAATTTTAATATAGTTCAGTGTTGTTAATGCCTCATTGTGACCTAACACACGAAGTGCTATGGGACGGACCTTGCGATCTAGAACTGTGGTCAGATGACGAGGACAATATCTGTGTCAGTCCTCACATCTCCAAATTTCCATGCCACGTCAGTGGGAGGACGTTTGAACCTGTACGTGAAATTCAGCATGAACCAAGTTCGCATTAACGGCAGATATTTGGTTGAATTGGGTTTCGAGCTTCGAATACAGCTGTCGCAAAACCGAGATCCTGCGACCCACATATAAAGAGAGAGTGAGATAGAGTGACATTGTATAAAGAACTAAGTCTTTCGAAAAATTTTCAGAGATTAATTAAAAGCAATCTAAAGATTATCTTGTTGTTTGAGATTAGAGACGTAGTTTGAAATAAATTATATCTTCTAGATAATTTATTTATTTAGAAAATGCACACTACAGAATAAACTCCAATTACAGAGTGCATGATACAGAAACAGACACTAAAATAGCCGTAAAACACAGATTAATAAAAACAACAGATAGACACAGAAATCACTGAAAACCCAACACGAATTTAAAAAGCACACAAAATAAAAACACTTCAAGAACACAAAAGCCGCAAACATTCAGTCTTAAAAACACCATAAGACATATTAAACACATCAAGATCACCAGAGAACCTGTTAAAAATCTTAAATTTAAAAATTTATAAATAGAAAAATTTCCTCAGACTTCTAGAAGGCACAGAATAAGTGATACGGCTCAATATGTCACTGCAATCAATGGCAACGCTAATTATCTTATGATAAAATAAATGACAAGGAAGATCACGTCGGACCCTCAAACTGTGAATGCGGAAGATGCTACATAAATGAGATGAGGATAAGTCTTGTGGATAATAGAGATTTGTTCGGTAAAATAAGTAACGCAAAAACCTAGTTTGCACCTGTTCAATAATTTTAATTCTATTTTTGTCCCAGACAAGATAACAGTACTCAAGACCCGAGCGGACAATAAAGAAAAATAAAACCTTCAAAGCAAGTACACCGGAGAAATGTCTGGTATTACGTTTGATAAAGCCAAGTTTAGTGTAGGCCTTAGAGACAATGTTGCCAATATGTTGGGTAAAATCGAGTCTAGTGTCAAATAATAAATATATCTCTCTCTTTCAGAAAGAATAAAATAGTGAATAAGACTCCAAATTAAAATCATATTATTCATTTTTGATACACAACTTTTGCTACTTGAAAATTGTTAAAGTCTAAATTAATATTATCTCATAAACATTATTCTGAGGATTAAATATGTGCTGATATTCGGCTCTTGAATTTAGAAAACTTTCCCTTCTTAATTTGCAATAATTCTATTCATCCTTAAAAATATTGAATTAGAAGCATAATCGAAGTACTGGAAATAGTATATAAGACAGTACTCATTTAAATTTTTGTTGATATTCAGCTATTGAATTTAGAAATTCATTCCTTTTTGTTATACAGTAATACTATTAATCTTTTTAAAATATTGTATTAGATGCAGAATCTAAATCCTGGAAGTTTTATATATAAAAAGGCAATGGTGACTTAAATTTGTGTTGATATTCAACTGTTAAATTTATGCAATAATACTATTAATCCTTTAAAAATATTGTATTAGAAGCAGAATTGAAATACCCTAAATCGTATATAAAAAAGACAATGCCCACTTAAACTTGTGTTTACATTCAGATGTTGAATTTAGAAAACCATTCATTTTATTATGCAATAATATTATCAATCCTTTAAAAATATTTTACTAGAAGCAGAATCGAAATGCTGGAAATCGGATACAAAAAAAAGACATCGCTCACTTAAATTTGAGTTGATATTCATCTGTTGAATTCAGAAAAGCATTCCGTCTTATTGTGTAATAATACTATTAATCCTTTAAAAACATTTTATTAGAAGCATAATCGAGATGCTGGAATTCATATATAAAAAAGACAATGCTCATTTAAATTTGAGTTGATATTTAGCTGTTGAATTTAAAAAAGAATTCCTTCTTATTTTCTAATAATACTATTAATCTTTTAAAAATATTGTATTAGAAGAGGAATCGAAATGCTGGAAATCGTCTATAAGAAAGACAATACCCATATATATATATATATAAAGAGGCCAGGAATTCTTTCATATCGACCATCGTCTTTTTGTAATCGGATGTTCTTACGCCACGTTAAGAGTGAAAAATGTCTCGAGATCAGCAATCGATCCAGGGGACCAGGAACAAAACATAACTCTAGCTCTCAGCCATCCAGGAAATTCGAAGAAATGATCAGCCGATACATAAAAAATATCGACTTATCTTTGGTACAGCTGTTTGGCTTGTTTACCGATATATCGAGACTTACGTTTCTACTTACATCTATTTTACTGTTGGCAAGCCTCATTGATATCGTAAACTTACGATGCTTTTTAGATTAGATACATTTCGAGAAGATAAAAAAATATTTGAGGCACATTTGTGATCAAACATGTATTATTGAATTATTTTGAATTGCCTTAGGTTTGTTCAGTGATAATCGTTATAAATGATGGGAATTTCGTTTGTTTCAAGCTAAGTTTTATAGATATCTCCAAATCTAAAAGGATTTTATTGAAACTTTACATAAATACCCTAGAACCTTCGATATAAAGCACTTAATATTTGCTTTTATCTCTGTGGCACATCACTGATTGCTGTATAAACGAGAATACTGCTATCTAAAACCAGAGCTAATGCCAAACAAATACTTTTTAATATATATGATTAAAAATATCAGCTATTAGTAGTTTTTCACAGCATTTTATTTTATCTCTATCAACTAATATTTAAACTAAGTATTAAATAAATGTCCTTGTACTGTATGGCACTATTGAAAAATTTTCTTTTTTAAGTTATTTCCGAGAAACAATTTTATGAAGAAGACCATAATTTAAATATATACAAGCAAAATTGATTAAACAAAGGTTAAGCCATGTTACTTTACTAGTTTATAAAGTCTTTACAACGAAGACTTCGTTCTTAAAAAGGGTCCAAAGATGTAAAAAAAAATTATTAAGCATTTATTATTCAGTTGGCATATTAGTTTGTTTTGAAAGTCTTTGAATTTTCATTATTACTTGCTTTTGAAAACTACTGTTTTGAACCAAAATTCTTTCTAAGTACAGACTTCTAATATGAAACGTTTTTTAGACCTATTATTTCCACTGACCTTTCAGATGTAGGGTATATTTATTGGAATATCATACATTTTCGAATAGGGCCGTGGTGGCCTAGTGCTAAGGTCTCGGCTTCGGGGCCAGAGGGTTTCACCGAAGATCCGCCGTGGATGTGGGCATGGTGCACCCCCAATCCGACTTCATGGGTCCTCCCACTGGTGTGGCGCGGAAACTTGGAAATGCAGCTCAGGTGTCGTCCTCGTCATGTCACTACTACTAAGCCACGTCACATCCCTGTTCCTAGAGCTTAGATCGCTCCTGATTAGTTTGGAATGGATGCGAGTGGGAAGGGGAGGCCTGGGGTGGTACTTATTTTTCTTTTTAGATATCTATGAGAAAAAGGAAAAGACATATTTAAAAATTATTTGAAAAAGAATTTAAATGGGTGGGATTGTTTTTAAAGCATTCCAATTCTGGAAAAAGCAGCAGCAAAATTGTTGCTGAACTAGCATTGCACAACATTTTCTTTTTCTTCCGATAAATTGCACCATTCAAGGAGGGGAATGGAAGAACTTAAAGCTATCAGTTTAAATCTTACATACGAAGTACTAGCAAAGGTACCAAAAGAGAAAAAAAAATTCAAAAACGAGACGTTACACCTTAACAGTGTATATTTTTGTGCTATCTAATTATACGACCCCCTTCTGTCTTGGAGATGCGCAATTGTCTTTATTGAACTACAAGTCCATGCAACACTTGAGATGTTAACGGATTACTGTTCACTTTAGTATCGTTATTTAGTTATATGAATGACTTAATTTTAACTTATAAATTAAAAAAAGAAATAATTCGATGCACGAGTAGAGTTGGAGCAAACCATTTAAAGGGTTAAAATAGCTAAACTAAACGACACATAAACTGAATTTTTGTAAACAACAGGCTTGTGTGTCTTTATCGCATATCAGCTTATGCTAAATTTAATCATTTCGATTGATACATAAAAATATATGTATAGTAATATTTTAACACATTAATTGTATTAATAAATACAGTTTTGGTTATAGGACACAGATTTATTTCTTGCTTTTCTTCACATTCAAAAAATTTTGAAAGTGATTCTTCCGCAAACATAGCGTTGCTATGGAGTAAAATATTTTTATTCATGTATTGATTCAGTAAAAAGTATTCCGGTCGATTCTTATTCGTTTGTTTATCTGGAAGAAATGCATATGGCTTGTAAACAAAATCCAAGCCACAGGCATATTAAAAAACGAAATCAATTTATTTGAAGAGACTTTCTGTATTCCCCTTATAAAATCCCAACCAATGTTTTATAATTTTTCAACCTTTATGGAATATTCTAATGCAGCCAATACTACTCGTAGAATCCATTATTTCGCTGCTTCAATTCTAGTGTTAAAGTGCATTGCTGTGGAATTGAATTCTAGTTTCTTATTTCCCTTCCCACAACTTTTATTTCAAGTGACATAATTGAGTCTACGAAACTTGAATCTTAACATTTAGATTGCGGATTAAGCAAAATTTTACATATCGTCTTAAAACGGATCTGTTGAAGTCGAGAAATGAAATCCCCTCCCCCCTTTCCTATTCAAGCGGTTGGAAAGGAAGAATTTTCTTTCTCTTCGCCCGGCAATGGAGTTTCCTAATCTTGACTTCCTGTATAAGTAATAAACCTACATTTACCACAAAGTGTGATGCATTAGGATATAATATTAACTACCTACGGGTTGATTAGAGGATCCTCGGATTAGCAACGTGAGGGGAGTGAACTGCAAATGACTTTTGTACAATTGTAGTACCCGCCACAGAGAGAAAAAAACTCTTCTGATAAGTATCTGTATCGCTCACAAGGCAAAGGTTAAACTAAGAGAGACAATACTAGAATGATATTTCTTTACGTTCAATCAGAGTATAGAATTTTAGGGCTGTCAGGCGACATGCTTAACAGGAACAACTTCGCTGACGGCCCCCTATAGCTCCTACTTATTTAATTAAAGATCCATGTTATGTTATACTTACTGATTAATTAAAGATGCTCGTTTTAAAGGGGAAAAATGTTTTTTTTTTAAATTTTGAGAACAGTTACTAATTTGTTGACTTGAAATTTCATCTCAAGGAAAAAGCCCGAGATATTCATTCAAAATTTTTGCAGCAATATTTTTCAAGGGAAAACATACACATATTTTGATGCACCCTATCGACGGACTTTTTTTAATGTTTGATTTTTATTGTGATATTTGCAATTATTTCAGTTTTCTGGGCACCGTAAATATAAGGAATTTCCTGAAAATAGATGTATTGCACTCAGGAAAACGAATAAAAAGATCTTAGGGTGAAAATTTATCCAGACTTTGTTTGAAAATTCATTTGACAATAGCTATTAATTTGTTGACTTAAAATCATATGGTTTGTCTTTTGCCATCTATAATATAAGAGTTGCTCAAGTGAAACATAGACAAAGCTTGCAGCGTATGAAATATATGTCATACGTTCACGAGATGGTAGCGCAGGAGAGCTGGCAATGTGAAGAAACTGCGTAGAACGTGTGAAATTCCAGTAACAACTTCACTACATACTAGGGTTGCCATGCGTCCTGTATATACGGGACTGTCACCTTATTTCAACACTGAGTCCCGTATTACTATATGTCCCGTTTTCAGATGACTCTCATCCAAGTTCCTGATTGGGAGAAGAAATAGAACGTACTATTGCATATTTACAAGTAAGAAACATCAATATTGGCAACACTGAGATTCTATTCAACCAGTTTATATAAAATTGAGTATGGAAGAGAATTGGCTCAAGTTTTTTGTAGATACAAAATATATTGATCAAAAATCATATCTAATAAAGCTATACGAATGCGAATTTGCCATTCCACCCCTAAATGCAAATGTGGAAAAAATATTTTCCTTTATGTCAATTCAATGATTGGATGAAAGAAACAGGTTGTCAGTAGAAACGACTGAAGCAATTTTGATTTGTCATTATAATTTTAAAATGTCTTGTGCCCAATTTTATAATTATGTGCAAGAAGAAAATGACATAATTACGAAAGTCAAATCACCTATTATTCTATATGTTCATTTTATTAGATTGCTTAAACTTTATTGATTTTTTATCAGAGTAAAATAATCCATTATACCTACCTACTTTTTTCATGTTTTATTTATTGAGTATTTAAACGTCCCGCACCAAAGTTTGGCAGTTATGGCAACCCTACTACGTACAGCAGCTATTTGCAAAGCGGGGCATTCACTGCTACTCAATTCCAAGATTTTTGGAACACGGGAAGGGAAAAATTTTGGTCAATGTTGAAACCCAAAGAAAATTGGTGCAAATAGATTGGATGTTTGGAATTCCGAATAGTTTGAAGTCTGATTTGAATGGCCGGAGGGCTTTTTGAAACCCCGTTGCGAGAGTAGCGAGAAAACAAAGCTTCTACCTAGATTTAGACCCCGCGACGTAGCTAGTAAACTCGGAAATTCCCCGTTTGGTGAAGGAGGAGATTGGATGGGAGTAAGTCTGCGACTTTGAACCTTCTCTCAAACAACGTGTCTAAAAACAAACTTTGGAACATCGGTGAATGACTTACTTAAAATTTTAAACTGAAATGAGTGGAATACAAACCAGTTTTTGGGACAAATGGCATAGCCTAACCTTCTCGTGAATGCCCAGCTTAAGAGCGGAGGTATGTGATGGCAATTCTGAGACAGGACTGAGAAGGTTCTAACCCGAACTGGAGGGAGGATGGAGGAAATTGCCCCACTCTCTCAAGGTCTCAGAGCTGCTTGTTTGCACACAAAACAGTCCCGGTCATATTTGAACCTCCTTTTAAATACACTTTATAAAAAATAACAAAAGCCCAAATGAAACTGTTTTTGGATTGATGCGAATCATGCCAACGGAAACAAAAAAAGAGAGGAATTGCTACAAAGTCGATTAGCGCGTTTTTCAGTTAGTTGCACGCTATGTTACTGCACCGTTTGTCTGAATATTAATCTGAGTGTACAAAATGGTTGCTGTTGTTCGAGCAAAGGTCTTATTTTCACTTTAGCCTGCCCAGTAGGTAATGTGCAGATTATCTAGGTAATGTGAGATATGAAACTATTTCCCGCAATTTAACGTTTTGGTTTACTTTAATATATAGATTATCAGCACAATGCCTTATTCCCACGTTTATACATGTAAATTAAATCTAATTCTTTATTCCGATGTCTCGTATTGAACTTAATGACCATTATAGCAATAATACATAACACAGAATATATTTCACAAATCAATCCCTATCATGTTTGAACTATCTTGTCCCTAGTAAAATACAAAAACTCTCATTTTACTCTCTGTCTAAAATCTTTTTACTTTCCCGTATACGAAGTATACAAAGAGAAAGTATTGTAATCGTCAAAAAATTCGAACTCCAGATTTTGACGAATCTCCACGTTTTAGACCTCCCTGAGTCCGAAAAACACAATTTTGGAATTATGTCTGTCTGTCTGTCTGTGAACACGATAACTCGAAAGCTATTAGAGCTACGGGGATGAAATACGGTATGTGATCTTTACACACAATTTGCAGGTTTCTATCAAATTTTGGACAAATGTCGTTCATAGGAAGTCTGTCTGCCTGTATGTCCGTGTTAATGTGAACGCGATAACTCACAAACTTTAATAGCTAGATAGATAAAATTTGGTACACAGTTCTATCATCAGAGATGTTGGTCCATATAAAATTTTGGGAAAAATCCGTCAAAGGGTTGACTGTCTGTCAGTTTGTATAAAAGCATATTTGTAAAACTTATATCTGATAAGCCCTTTTGCTTAGATAAATAAAACTTGGTATCACAGATGCTAACATTAATTATAGATCTGTGTCCAATTTTCATCTCAATCGATTGAAGAAAAGATGTTCAAATTCCATATTCAATTTTTTTACTTTTGAAATGTATCGGTTGCCTCCACGCGCATTCGTAGTGGAAGCAATCTCTGTGCATGATATTCAGCAGCTTCATGACGAAAGGCTATGTTTAATGACTCCTGCTTGGCGCTTTTTTCTTCCACTTTGGCTCCTTTTCCCCCCTTTTGGCGAATTCTGATCCTGCTCGGATTATTTTATTTCCGTTTGTTTTGTTGTTTTCACGTGTCCTGGAGAAACTTGCTACGTTCTGGAAATAGAGCATATTCGAAATTTTTATCCAAGCGAGGGTGCGGGGAACTGACAGGCTATACGAGAGTTTTTGAGAAATGAGTATACGAGAAAGTTTAGGGGAGGCCACTACCACTGGTTTACTTTCCGCTGAAAAACTTAATAAAGGGTGAAAAGAAAGAAACACAATCCGATTTCATGAACTTCCGCATTTTAGTTCGTTTTAAGACGCTAGTGGTAGCAACCAATAGCACCATCAATCTATTTGATAGGACTGTTTTACTCTTTTTTGAGATGAATGTTTTGATTTCGCAATAAAATAAAAGGCATTTGGGAAGATGGATATTTATACACGTCTACATCTTTTCTTTCGTACATAGTTATCTGTCTTATTGCAGAAAGGACTCACGCGATGATTTTGAAGTATATAAAATAAGGAAGTTTATTCCACTAAATAATACGTTTACTTCAGTTTATTCAAATTGAAACTTTAACTTGGAAAACACATGATTTCAAGAGGCATAGAAAACTACTCTCAGATGTATAACGTGAAAGTTGCGAATGCAATATTTCTTTTTGTTGATAGAGAAGAAATCCTTTTTCGTGTTTCAGTACATTAATTTTTGTGCGAAAAGAGTTTATAAAGAGTAATAATTTATTTTAGCACAATAACGGCTTTTATTTTAATTTTGAATTTGGACTACAAAGTACTTCCAAAAACTTCCGAGAATTTATTTAATATTCAAGAAAAATCGCCAAATGACAGATTTCTTAGACAGTTTCCTATTTCTAATATTTTTCAGAGATATTATTTTCAGAAAAATGTTTACGGATAGCAACATGATTTCTTTGAATCCAAATCCCGATTGTCTATATTTCTTAACAGAAGTGCCAGCAAAAGGAATTCAAACAGTTATTCCAATTTGAACACTTTTATAAAACATAGAAGCATACCATTATTCAAAAGGTTTTATTTGACTTCACTTGTTTCATGTCTGTAACGATGGAATTTAATAATAAATCTATATAAATAAAATATAATAATCTATAAAAATAAAGCTGAAACGCCAATTTTTTGTATGCAATATAAATCCAAACTTCTGAATCTTCTTCAAATTGCGCTGACAAGTACTGCGAAGCGTAAGGAAGGTTTTAGCGACGGCTTCGTCAAAATTAATTAAATAGTTAATTGTTTTGGTAATAAAAAACTATCTTTCTATTGTCCACGCGTAGTTCATGCTCTTGTGCGGACGCATGCAGAAGGCTAAACAATCTATTCATCAATAAAATTGCCGAGAAGAGGATTTTGTGCATTATAAAATTCTATAAAAAAAGTACTTTTACATAAAACTATTAGAAAGGAAAATATTTTCATCCCGAGCACAGCCGGGTTTATAAGGAGGTTTTAAGCTCTTAACCCTTCATTGCATACTGTATCAAATTTGATACATAATTTATTTTTCATGTTAATACTGAAGAGAAAATTTTTTGTCCACTCGTACACGCTGTATAAAATTAGGAACATCATAAGATACAGGATAATAATCATTCGTACCATTTTCCATGGACAGCACAGATCCTATTGATATGTCTGTGATAGTCAGTTATTCCTGATACACCTATGACATATTTACGCAATTTTTAGCATTTGAAAGGAGTCTTGCATCTTTGATGGTTGCATCAATTGTTTCTACAGTTATTTACCATTTGATATTACTTTTAAAATACTTTTTTTAATGTATTATAAAAAAGAAATAGTGATTTGATACCTTCATTAAATTCAATTTAATAATATCACAATTCTATTTTGGAACTTTTGTGTATTTTTCTGTTGTTATATGTGAACTTCCCATGCCAAAACATTTTTTTATTTTTAAATTTAAAAAATCGTGCATGGAAGGGTTAAATCAATGGTAATCTTATGACATATCTGCTGAGTATCCCGATTTATAATTCATTGTCAGACGTATTTTAAAAAATGTATTGTTTACTAAAAGAATCGTCTCTCTATAAAATTCTAGATGGAATTATTTTTGACAAAAATAGCAACAGGAAACGAAATGTTTATCCTAGCTGGAAATACTTGATAAAATATAAAAACGCTCACCTTATACTCACTCACTGTCTAAAATTTTTCTTCCCTTCCTCTGGAAGACTTAATAAAGAGTGAAAGGCGAATAACAGATTCCGATTTCATGGACTTCCCCCTTTTAGTTCTTCTGTAAGGCGATAGTAGTTCTAGTTCACCCAGCAGCACCATCAATCTATTTTATATCTCTGATTCACTCTTTGTAGAGATGAACATTTTGACGCTGTAATAAAATAAGAACCCATCCGGGAAGATAGATATTTACACCCGTCTAAATCTTTTCATTCCTACATATCTATCCGTTTTATTTGAGGAAGAACTTATGTGGCGTTCTAGGGGGAAAAAACGAGGAAGTATATGCCAACAAAAAAAAGTATGATTATTGAACCTTATTCAAATGTTGTCTCGTAAAAGAAATGAATTCAAGCGGTGTAAGAAATTCACCCAGATCAATGACTTCTAAGATGTGAATATTATCCCTGGCAGTTTTTTTTTAAAAGGGCGAATAAATCCTTTTTCATGTTTCAGTAGCTTCATTTAATGTGAAAGTAAGATGAAAAATTTCCTTCTTGTAAATGAAGATATCGTTTATTGGAGCATTGAATATACTTTTATTAAAATTTTGTTTTTTGATTATGAGGGGCTTTAGAAAACATTTCAATGACTTTATTCGATATTTAAAAGAACATTATTCTCTTTGTAAGACTATATTAATATTATACAAACGGCGACTGTACATGCTGTGCCAGCATTTCCCGTTCAGACGCTGTTTAGTATCTAATACAACTCCCGTTTTACTAAGCGTATTGTGTTTCAAACCCTTTGTGTTGCTATCCAGCAGGGTCTTTAATCCACCTGCAAAAGGTTATATTATCCTGACCAATTGTATAACTCCATGTATACTGAATATATTTTGTCGTCGTTCAGACAGAAGTCAGTAAGTCCACAAAAACCTTTAGATGGACTATTGCAGTCAATTAGAATTTGCAATGAATTATTTCGTGATAGAAACCTGTTATCTAAACATCAGTAAATCAACCGTAGTAGCTAGAAATCTGAAAAATAAATTTTACTATTAAACAAAATTAATCAAGTTTAAGCTGAATACATCTCGAAACTATAGTTTTGGATTTAGTGACTTTTGCCTCAAAGACGAATATTTATTGCTAACTAGCAGAACCGTCGCAGTGTCCTTTTCTTGTCAAAACCTTGAGAAAGAGATGAAATTGAGAAATCTTATAAGAATAAAACTGTTTATTAGTATTACATTATTGGTGGAAAATTATATAAATTTTAAAAAAATATTTCGTCAATGAATACATAAAAAATTTCTTGAATTTTATAATATAGCAAACTGCATCTCATATTTTTCTGACATTATTAGGCTCCTTTCTGGGCATGAACCCAGTACATGCGCATTCCATGTTAATTGGTCTATTTGTTAAATGCTTTTCTTTGTATCACCTCCACCCAACTCAGAAAGGTATGAATAAGGGATCATTTCCCATTATCTTCAGTTGAATAATGAGAAGCATGCTTACTGAGTTTTATCAAAATTGCTTCAACTGATCTGAAGAAACAGCCTTCCACGGATATAGTTATCAGGGTTTATTAGAGAGGATTTAATCTAACTATTTTAGTTGCGCAAGTTGAAATATCTGAATCAAATATCATTTCAATCGGAATATTATATGTATATAAACGACTCACCCCCACTCAATCCAGAAACGATTGCGTTGGGATTGATTTGTCATACATATGCCTTGTTCTTCAAAATACCCTCCATCTGAAGATGCGTGAGCAAACATATCCACATACAGCACGTTGGCTTATATAGGTGTATATAAAAATCCAGGAAAAACATCAAGACAAACAAAAATGATAGAACATGGGTCCAAATGACTTTGATTGGGTGAAATCGTGAAAATTCACTGCAAAGAGTGACGTAGCTAGGACCTCGTCGACCTTAACCCTTGAATCTTCTCTTCAGGTCAACTGAAATACTTGTTCTTGAGACACCTATAGATCTGATAGCGAGGATCGTCACTGCTGCTGTAATCTAGGAAACATACGTAATCTTCAAACGCGTCCGCGTGTAGTTTCTGTACCTATAAAAATTAGATTTATTTTTAAATTAAATTGAATGTTAGTAGTATAATTTGAAGGTTTTTTTGTTGTTGTGGTGGTGCTTCTCCCACCCTTTATAGTTCATATTTGTTGCTAATGTATTTCATTGTATGAATATAATTCTTTTAAGGTATTAAAATATTTTATTACTTTGAGGATTGCATTTTTTATTCCTCATTTATTTATTTTTATTGTATTTTATTTGTTTGTTGTTTTATTGTATTTATTATGTTTAGTACTGATTGTATTTGTTGAATGTTTGTCAGTGTATCACTTTTCCTTTTGTACTCTTCCCTGCCCTTAAACGCTCCATACCCATGGGTGAGTGGCGACGTGGGTAATAAATCCAAATAAATACCCCATACAATAATTTAACGGTGCTACTGAACAACTATTGTCGCCATTTTATTTGTTTGAATTATTAAAACCGTATTTACCTATTCGTCTCAATAAGTGCTTTCTACTGATTTCCTTCTTTCTTTCCCTCACATCTTGCAAACGAACTTTCGTGATCTTGACCTAATTTTGAGGTCATTTTTTGACCCCATGTTCCATTGAATTTTTGTTTGATGAGTGTGCCGTCATCCTCCAAGTTCCTCGTGATTTTACATACACTGTATAGAATCGAGGGCACGTAAAGAAAGAATAATCACATGCGTAATCGATTTAAATTACAACCTTAACATTGAATCACTTGAATAGATGGTAAACCCTTTCACGGCAATTTATCTCAGTTAATTGAATCTCCTATTAGTTCTTAAAAGTTCAAGCCAAATTAAAAATTAATCTTCTTTCAATACCTTTCCATAAACCACTGCGTAAGGCTTACTAGTTGTTAGGATATTCATTGTTTTACTATGTGTGTTCATTAGAATAATAATTTAATCAAATTAAATACGTATTCCCCCTCCAAAAATCTCTGCAGTTTTCAGTAAATGGCATTGGTTAAAATGAAATGTGCTCTTTTGAGAACTTGATTAGCAAAGCAAAAGAGGAAAATAGATTTAAGAATTGAAAATTTTTAATTTTTTTCTTTGAATTATCATTTAATGAGAGGCGTTTATTGTCTCAGAAGCCTCTTTTGGATTTCCTCACATTATTGATAAGAAAAGTAACGGAACGTTGGAATATTTTACTATAAGAAGTAGCAATTAGTTATTCACAATAAATTTTTTAAATATCGTCTTTCGTTAAAGAATTACTGATGGGATATAAATTTTAGGGGAAAAATTGAAATTTTAAGTTCATAAGACTTGGTTTTAAATTCTAAAGCCTAGGAATGTCACTTGATATAAGTATGATTGAAAAGTGAGTCTTTATTACACAACATTTAAATTTCATTAAATTTTTTTTTCTATCTACCGGACTTTAAAGATGGCTAGGTAAAAACGTGAGTCAATGTTGAGCTGTAGCGAGGGGTGGACTAGGGTATAGATAGCTGCTGTACCGTCTCAGGGGACTCATGGAGACAAACATGAAATAATGTATGTCGTGTAACACTAATCCATCTATTCAAAATTGTTTTAACCTGCTGAGACCAGGAAAACAACTGACTCACTACGCATGAACAATCATGAAAATATTGACATAATTATTTTTTGACAAACACTGTCAAAAATATTTTTGAACGTAGTCAAGCGAATGAAGCAAGTTTGTCTCACCTAGATCAAAACTGACGGCCCTTATGTAGGCCAAGCAGCTTATTTGGTAGGTCACGCTTAATCTGTCATTATGTATTTATGTGGTCAGTGTGAATCATCGATGAGCTACGGATTAAAAAGAAAACGATTTCATGTGAAGTATGGGTGATTCATACGGCCCGAACAAATACATTACCTGTGAGACACACTTGCTTTACGTGACGATTAACGTATTAAAGTCAAATATGATGAAAAGGCGAAAAAATAGCAAACCTCGGTCGCCATTTGCAATTACTAAGCCTCTGGTGGCGACTGGCGAAGAAAAAATGATATTTATGCCCTGGGAACCATTTACCCTTGCCACGCCACTGATGGTTTTATCGCCAGAATTGTTAATCAGTATCAAATTTTGCACCAAATCTGTAAGCGGGTTGAGTGCCAGGCGGTCTGTCTATTTGTGCCTGTGTGTGGATAAATAAAAGTCAAAAACTTAGCAAGCTAATAGCTAAATGGAATTTGATGTGTAATCTTGATATTAAAATTGGGTAGATCTGGGTCAAACTTCGTATCCAGTCAGTTATATGGTAGGCATTCAGAATGCATTCTCAAAGAATATACTAGAAAGCTAAACGAGTAATTATACGAGGAAGATCAGGGGAGAATATTCACGTTGGTTTTTAGAAACTTCTCAAATGCAAATGGCGATTTGTTTTCTCGCTTTAGTTATTTCAAAGACAGAACAAATTCAAACAAACTACTCCTATGAACAGTAATTATTTACTTGAATACTTACTACTCATAGGACTTTTCTGTTTGTAAAAAATGAAAGCGCCTTCTTTCTTTTTCCAGACTTACTGAATGAATTTTAGTTACAGACCTTGGCACAAAAAGAAGCTAAATCAAACTAGTGACAAATAACTGACGATGTTTTCAAAAACTGATGAATAGCTCTATTGGCGAGATAATGGATCGAAAACTTCAACTCGTCACATCAAACGACATCATTAGGAGGTGCCATTAAGATAAAATCGCTGTTTTTCGAGAAAACCTTGATATATATTGAGTGTGGAAAATCAAAATTGAAGCTTGGGCTTTTCTTAGTTTTATCTACAATTTATTTTTCATTCGAGAATAAAATTCTTCGACAGGCATAATAGAAGAAGAAAATAATGTTTTTGCCTCATGGAAAATAACTTATTCTTTAGTTTTCTTGATTTATGTTTCTTTACGAATTTGTAGTTTGCATATTAATAAAAACAAAATTATGTATTAATACAAAATTTGTTTCTAGCACGTTTATTTTCAATGAAGATGTTGATTTTTATTTATTTTTTCGCTTGAAACTATGCAAGCGATAAAAAAGTGATGAAAATGTTGGCATAAGTGAGTAAAATCCTTTATCCTAAAATTGAAATGATCTGAAATATTTTCAACTACAAGCATTTATGAATAATTTTCTGCAGTTATAAGATTTACTTGGATAAACTTTTAGTCGAAATCGGATACTTTACTTGAATATCTTAAAATACTTATTATTTGAATTCCTCAAAATTATTAGGTCATCCCTAAGCCTTTTTATACTTTTATTTTCAAAATTAACAGAATCAAAATTCTTTATTATATAAATTATATTCTCATTCATTTTTTACAATTCTCTCATATTTTTCAGGTAGACTTTCCAAATTCTCTTCTAAAATTCACTTGTCCATGACGACAAATTCTCCTCCAGTACTGTTCTGATATCGTCTATAGAATCCATATTTTTTCATAAATGATAATCAGATACGGATATCAGATAGGTCGAATATTGGGGGGGGTGGAAAATCGTTTTTTACTCAAACTCCTCCAGCATTTATAAAGTAATTCTTGCTTTATGTGGTCGAGCGTTGTCCTGGTGGGAGAACACATTTCGTCTTGAAACTAAAGATGGTCGGGTTTATTCCAGCTGCGATTAACCCCTCAACTGGTCGATTTTTTTACCAGAAGCGTTGACAAGAAATGGCATATATTTTTGCTGTATAAATTACCGCCTTTGTTCTTCGGCGGGGGAAAAAGCTTTTCAACGAGAGATCCGGATGGAAAGCATTTCAGTGACATGGACAAGCTATGCCATCAGTTGAAAAATATTGATAGTGTTGCTACGAGAATTAAAAATACTGGCAAACTAGAAAAGGAAAGGAGAAAATAACGACACCCGTATGCTGTACGGGCAAACCAGTTAGGTAAAACTTTAGGTAGGCCGTACACCGTACGGGCAAACCAGTTAAAGGGTTAAAGATGCTCAGGCTACTCGCAGTGGATCTCCTTTGTCATCTCTTGATTTTGTTTCATAAGTTGAGAGTGCACTAAGCCTTTCATATACCACCAAAGATATAACACCTGATGTGGGTGATGACCTTCTTTATCCTAGAATGCTGGAGTCATTTCTCGTCACTAGTCAGTATTCAATCCAAAAAGGTTCATTCCTTTGACATGTAAGCCAAGAAGAGCTCACATTCACTCTCTGCGTGCGATTAGACTCAGAATGTTTGAGAGGAAACCATTGGCCCAATTTGCCGACTTGTCGGATTTCACGCAGGTGTCGAGGAATGATTGAATGACCAAATCGAAGCTTCTAGGTTTGATCCTCAACAGTTATGGTAGGATTTGAGATCACCAGGGCTTGCAGGACACTCTCGTCGGGCTCATCAGATTTTCTATGACGAGGATCGTCTTCTAGGCTATAGTTTCCGACTCGGAATTTTTGGAACCACAATTGACACTGGCTTATGCTTATTGTCCGATCCACATATACTGCACTAATATTCCTTGCGGAAAAAAAGGAGCCACCCAGCATTATTCCTCCGCTGTTCATTTTATCTTAAAACAAAAGGTACCAATTTTTAGTAAATAACGGCTACTAATAGATTCCATGTCTAAAAAGTCCACAAGGGTTCGTCTACATATTTATAATTGCACTAACTTCAACATTTCCAATGACAACACATAATTGTATCAACGGATTTCAAAACTGCATAAAAAGTTATGCTCGGATATCAAATTTCATTATTCAAGCTCAAAACTTTTGAAATTCTAAGCAAATAAATCTTTGAGTCCTCAATACTAAAGTAAAATTTTGAATTTTTATTGATATCTTGAGAAATAATATATTTTTTTACCCAGAAATTTTTTTGTAATAATTTGAAGTATTCTGCACTTATGCTTTTGATTTAAAAATAATTTTGAGAACATGAAATATTTTATGATATTTGATGTCCAAAAGTTTTTGAATAGCAACACTTGTAAATATTAACAGCAATCGATGCAGATGGCTATTTCATAAGCCCGTGCAAAATTTCAGCTTATTTATACGAATAGTTTTGAAGTCACATTACATTTTCTATTTTCGCTCTAATTCGATGCATTTAAGGGGGGGGGGCGGATTATATTTCGATACCGTTTTCATTATTAAATATAATCATTATACCACTTTATTTTATAAAATTTAAATATATAAATATTTAACTATTTATATATATAAATTAAAGTGGTGTAATATTATTCTATTTATTTTTTTACGCGCCAAGTTTTACCGATTGTAAGCTGTAGATCATTACTTTGAAAATAACATTTAAAATGGAAAAAAAAAATTTAAATGCTACTACCGACATTTAAACGCAAGCAGAGAACTTGTCTATCTAAATGTGGAGACGACACCTATTATGTCGAGAACACAAAATGTCAAATATATTCCAATGTATTATGATATATTAACCAAGATTAATATCCAGGGGTATTTTTTCATGAAACATTTATTTATGACGCCAAAAAAGGGGGTTGCTATTGAAAATTTTCAAGTTAGTGCAATTTTAAATATGTAGACGACCCCTTCTGAAATTTTCAATCTTAGAATCTATTAGTAGACGTTATTTCCTGAAAATTGGTACCTTTTGTTTCAAGATAAAATGAACAGCGGCGGAATAATGCTGGGTGGCTCCTTTTTTCCCGCGACTGTACTTTCCATTGCGTTGTTGTCTTCACTGAACTAATAAAGCAAAATTTGCCGAATATGCTCTTTCGTCACTTCCATTATAACTTTGAAAAAATAACTATTAAATCGAACTGCACTCTTCAAACTATGCATTAAGAACAAGAAAAAGGTAAATTTACGACTTGCTTTTATAGCAAGCTGATGCAGGTAGTTTATTCCTTCACCCGCCGATTTTTATTTCATGCAACTGAAAATACCACATTATTTATGAGATGGCTCAATAAGTTGCCAAAGGACTTTATGGGCTTCATTCCATTTATTTTCATCAAGAGTTGACTCATTTTCTCTTTTGATATAATCGTTTCTGTAAATAAATTATTCTAAATAATTAAACCCTGAAGATAAATCTCACCGAACCATGACACAGCCATCAGGTCATTTAGCCGACAATAGTTTCTGTCGCCACATATACAAATATACAAAATTTGTACATCTTGTGTGAATTATAATTCTTCAATTTTCAATGCAATTATCATTTTTATTTAATAATTATATATTTTTAACATATAAAGTATTATAGATGTTAAATATTATATTTGCCAGGTTTTTAAACCTGTCGGCCAGATATTTGTAAATTTGGAGTTGGTTTTAGAGTGTAATAGCTTTCTTGACAGTACTATGGAAATTTGTAAAATTAAGCATTTCAACTTCACTGCAATTCGTTCTTCACATTTGGTAGCATTCGATTTCCTCCTTTTCAATATGATTAAGTATTAAACAGAAAATTAAAATTATGATGTTCAGTGCTTAAGTATAAATATTGAAACGACAGGCAAGCATTTAGTATATAGAAAATCATAAGAATTCGGCAAGAACAAAGGGCGATTTTATCTTTTTTTCATTGCCAACATTGACCCTGCCTACTCAAAGTAGGCAGAGCATGCTATGAATAGGCGGGAAGAAAATTTTCAATACAAATATTAGCGTAATACAATACAATACAATATAAGTATAGAATACAATACAAAAAATTGGGTAATAAAATACAATATGAGTAATATAATACAATACAAATTTCAATATAAATATAATGAAATACAAACAACAAAAATAATAAATAACTACAAACATAAGTAATAAATTAATACAAATATACATAATAAATAAATAAACAAACATAAAAATAAGCAACAAATGAAAAATTAATAAACTGTAATAAATATTAAATCTATATATTTTAATTTGATAAAACATTCAGACAGTTATCCAGCCCCAACCACCGGACCGATTTCGACAATTTTTATTTCATATGAAAGCTAATGACATCTAGATATGTCATCAAGGGTCGTCTTCCCCACACCACCCTCCATTTTTGAAGAAAATCGAAAAACACTTCTCCACTGTACATTGTCCATGGAAAACACTTTGTAGAAGTCTCCCAGCCCCAATCACCCAACCGATTTCGAAACTTTTTATTTTATATGGAAGCGTATGACGTCTAGATATGTCATCAAGGTTCGCCTGCCCTATATCACCCTCCATTTTTGAACGAAATCGAAAAAACACTTCTGCACTGGAACAAACATTCTCTATGTGGAAAAATCTTCAGACAGTTCGCCAGCCACAACCACCAGACCTATTTCGACAATTTTTATTTTATATGAAAGATTATGACGTCTAAATATGTCATCGAGGGTCGCCTACCCCCCACCATCCTCCATTTTCCAATGAAATCGGAAAACCTCTTCTCCGCCGTACATTCTCTATGTGGAAAAGCCTTCAGGTAGTCCGCTAACGACAACCACCAGACCGATTTCAACAATTTTTATTTCATATGAAACCTTATGACGTCTAGGTATGTCATCAAGGATCGTCTGCTCCCCGGCTCCTTTAATTTTCGAGAGATACTGCAAAAAAACGGAATATATTAACGGAAATAACGTAGATTTTTTGCAAATATTACGGAGTTCCTGAGCCTCAAAATCTTGACTGAATTCGTCAATTTATTACGTCACTTCTTTCCAATAACTAACCAATTAGAATGCCCCGCTTTATTTTTGTAATTTTAAACCAGTATTTTTCATTTGCATCCAGTTCTTTTGCATTTCTTTGCAATTTAATTTAGTTATCATAGCAGACGATTTTGTTAAGACATCTCTATAATTTGGTTTTAACAGTAGATTATTTTGTTAAGACATATCTATAAATATTATTATCTTTGTTTAGTTAAAATTTAATTTAAAATCAATAGCAAACGATTATGTTTCTATTCTAAGTTTATTTTCATTAGATTGGCGACAAGAAAATTAGTTGTTGTTGAAAAAACTTTTATGGAATGCAGTGTTGTTAAATGAGAGAATGAAATTGTTTTTGGAATAAACATTTTAATTTTGAGATGACTTTTTGTCTTCAATAATCCCGACGGTTCCATCAGAACGATGTGTCAAAAATATTGTAAAATACCTATTGTAGATGTTAGAAACTGTTTATTTAGGGCGATATCATTGTATATCTATGGATCTGAAGACTTTCAGGTCGAAATTCGTGAGAAATTCGGAAACGGTCGGTGCACACTAAACATTACAACTAGATGGGGTTTATTCAAAGATTTTACAATTTTAACCATTGAAGGATTTATCCCGAGTTAACTCGTCCTAAATACCGTAGGTTACAAAATAACTCGGTCCTTAAACGGTTAAAGGAAACTGTTGTCTATAAAGTATATGAAATCTGTTACGTTTTTATAGTCTATTCCAATGATCTTCATGAAGTATTTAAAGCCGAGAAAAGGTAGTGACTGAGAGCCTCGAAGTGCCAAGGTGGAAAGGGCAGTGCTGATCAAAGTGTGTGCTGTCCTCGAACCCTCCCGGAGGGCGGCGAGAGCGGCTAGTAAAATTTTAAAAAACAAAACAAAATAAAATTATAAGAAGTACAACCTTCATGCAACAGAGGCACGAAACAAGAAGCACCCTTAAAAATAAGTAAATAAAAGGCCGCTGTCTGAGATACAATTTAGAAAAGCGAGACACAAAAAAAAATATCTAAATTACAATTTTGAAAAGAAAAGATAAGCGTTTATATCTTGTAAGGTTTCCAGTTAAACGAGAGTTTAATCTTGACTTGTTTCAGTGGTTGCGCCAAAAGCTGTGGGAAGCTGAATCTTCCCGTGGCCGAGGACTTTCTGCAATATAATGCCCATATATTAAATAAACCTCTTTCATATTAACCATATCTTTAACTTATTTTTTTCATTCTTATATCGTTAACGCGCGCCAATATGTTAACGTTTCAGCCAATATCTACCTACATAAAACCGGTTTGTTTTAGTATGACTTACAGTTATCCGTACTTTTTTCCGCCAGGAGTTATCTCGAATACGACGACTAGAAGTTGCCGTATAAGTAAGCACGTTCTCGTTTACTTGCCTGTACAATGACGGTATTGAGTAGCGAGTGTGTCCTCAGAGCACATCCTCTCTTGTCTTCGCCTATCTAGGGAGACTTTCGAGACGGATCCTTTGCTTGCTCTCGATTTCTTGAGGGTGAGTGGGCTCATGGATGGTGTCTAGCTGCCGCTAGACAGAGAGGGATTAGTAACAACAAATGACGGTATTGTGGTCGTTTAATGCTTCCATTGCCGATGTTCGAATGCACCTCCTTTTGAGGGCTCCATGTTTAAAATGCTCGTGATTGTGTCTATTTTGCATGATTTACAGTGTCCATGTTGATATTTGTGGCAGGCCTTTCAGTCAGTTTTACTGTATTGTCCTCATGACTTATCAGGTTGTTCCATGTTATTAACCACACAGTTTATTAGGCCTCTTTTGAATCGCTTTTTATATTTGAATAACACATCAGTGTCGACAGAGTATACTGGTCTGTACGTCAATCGGCTTGACTTAAAAGGGAGGCGCGACTTGCAAAGAAATGGGAAATTCATTTCGGGATGAGAATTGGTATGGAGATTTAGGGTGTTTATCCATTAATATATGAAAGCACAATAGCAGCCAATTCTGAGAAAATAGCTTTCAAACCTTTCGCATAGCTTATATATTACTAGCAAATTGTCGCTGTTGATTAGTGGAGAAGCCAAAAGTTTGAATGTTATTTTCTCGGAATTGATTGGCTATTCATATATTAATGGATTGACACCCTGTTAACATTCTAAGTCTCATCCCGAACTGAATTTCCTAAATCTTGCTCTTCCCTTGTCAAAAGTTGAGGTTTTATTTCCGGGTAGTAGATATCTTCACTAACCTTAATTGACTAAAAAACTATTCCCTAAATTCCTAACCTAATTGTTACTTATTGCCCTGTAAAACTTTTCTTGCTTTGATTTTAGTCCAATAATTCTTAAAATATATTTTGCAGTACATTCTGAGCTTCCAC
>BGPR01023054.1:1869-24656 GCA_013235015.1 Araneus ventricosus | reverse complement strand
CTTTTCAAATATATAAAATTAACGAACATCATATGAAAAATTAACATGAAATAAACTCTGAATTTTTATTCCCTGAATTCGTCCTACATTTCAGTGCGAAAATGACATTTATTGTGTTGTAAAAATTGTTTGACTTTATGTGAAAGCAAACCAAACGTTCTCATTTAGCATGAATAAAAATTATCTATAAGCATGTATCGTATCTGAATTTCGTATCTTAAAGATCTTTTCCATTGATGACTTGAACTTTTTTTTTCCGATTTCGATGCATTCTGGCAGTGATTTAGGGCACTATAATGTGAAAAAATCTTTTTATGTCACCTTAAAATTCATTAAAATAAATATTTTTAATGACATAAATCTTGTTTTCATGTTCTTTATCTATTTCTAAAATTGTTGAGCAAAACACAAGTCTTCCTCAACTACGCCATATTGTATCCAAAAAAATGTGTTTAATATTTTCATTGGAATAATTCATTAACGCTCAAATAAATTTAAGGCACCGATTTTAACAAATTTCTTTTAAATTCTGTTTCAAATACCAAGATTAATTTAATTGTGAAGTGAAATTAAATTCGGGGGAAAATTTATTTGAGGGTTTTCTTTTTTAAATTTTTTTTAGAAAAAAATTATAAAAATATCGGCAGAAAATCATTTTTAGAAAGTTTTTTACATAAATATTAAAGATTTTAAAAAATCGTAAAATATAAATAAATCGGCGGGATGCTGTGTCTGCGCAACGGCCGCTGGGATTGAGGTGCGTAGACTTACTTACCTTACTCAACCGTGACTTTCTGTGACTGAAGTAGCTGTATGTGACTATTAACTACATTGTCTATAGTGATTATTAGTCTAGTGTGACTAAGTGACTCTATGTCTGTAAAATTCTTCGTGATTTCCACCACATTTGCAACAAGACTGTGACTAAACCGTAATCACAAAATCTAAAATTATTTTTGCACACTTCGATGTCTACCTTTCTCTGGTAAATGAAACTAAAACGAGCTCTCTATGTTATTTGGTTGCGGAGCTACAAGCGTTTAACTTTAGCACGAAATTTGAAGTAATTCAACTATTTTTGAGTAATATTTCGAGCGAACGATGAATGAATTGTCTTAGTCTGCGTGCACGAGCATCGGTAGCTGTCACGTCATCAATCCTTTTCGTGATTTTCACCAAATTTGAAGCTCGACTGTGACTAAACCTTAATTTCAAATTCTAAAATTCTTTTTGCAATCTTCTATATCCAATTTTCTCTGTTAAATGAAACTAAAACTAAATCTCTATGTTACATCTGGATATTTTTTAACGTACAGTAAGTAATGGAGAACTAATTTTAATGAAATACAAATACTAGAAGTTTTTGTAGCTTATTTGTCTTCAGAACAGTATAATTAACTTTTTATTAAATACACAATAATATAGGAAACGAGCAGCTTTGAAAGAATGTGTCATGGGTGCAATCTTGGAACCCGGTTTGCTAGATTGGACAAAATTTCTTTAAGCACAGTTAAAGAAAAATATATTTTGATACCGAAATTCACACCATCATGTCATCATGAAACGAAGTATGACATTTTATGCATTGTGATCACTTACTCTTCAGCCTGTTTTCCTCACATATTATTAATTGCAAATGATTATGCAGTTCATTCTTCTGTTTGTGATTAAAGTGGAGATATATTGATTCTCTCGAAGGCTAGGGTACTTTTTTCCTTCCTTTATTGATATATTTTTATGAAGGTATTCCTACCTGATGGCTAATAAATTTTCTTAAACTTTTTTTGTAGAATCAGACTTGTTAGCGGTATAATGTTTGTTTACTACTTTTAAAAAGTCTTTTGTTGATAGGACTTGTCTTTTTTGTATTTGATTGGGAAATTTCGGGCTATGAGAAGCTTTTTTAGACGAAAGTCAAGATTCTTACAGAAAAAATTTCCCAAGTAATTTGAATCCATATCGAATGTAGTCTATAGCCCTTTGAAAAAGTGGACTAGAATGGATTTCTTGCTTGTTTAATTCTATTCTTTCGGAGTGTATTTCTTGGGTTTTTTTTTACTTTCTTTGAATAATCTTTGACTTCCTTTGATTTTTGTATGCGGCGGCATTTTTCTTAAACATTGTCTAAATTTTATAGTGTATGTTTAAATTTATTTTTATTTCTAGTTTAATTTTATTTTATTCTCTTTATACTCTGATTTAAATGATACGTATCGAAAGTTTTAATACTTTTTGTTCGAACATTTGATGATTTTAGAGCCCTTTTAATGCTTTTTTGCTGTAATTTTTTCCAGTTCCAATTTATGAGGACTGCTAATTGTGATAAACAGTTTTCTGAGCTGTTCTTTTAATTTACGATAATAATAACATTAATTTAAACTGTCCAATTTTTAATAGGCTCCAAATAAATCAAATTAATTGTTTGGAGTTTCTTTCCCCGCGCGGATTTTCAACCAAAGGCTTGAACATATTCGTCCCATAACCAAAATCATTATATTTGTATGCGTGAAAAACGATTATTATTAGTTATTAGGCAAATTTATTTATATATTTCAATATTTTAATCAATATTATTGAAAAAATGTGTATTGTTTACCAATGGATCAAAACATTGGAACATATATGCAACTGAAGACGAGTCTTCAGTAAACAATAGCTTTTGGAGGGAAAATAGGCTGTGACATCTAGGTGTCTAAAGATGAAATATGCACAATTGTTCATGTTATACAACTGTAAACTATTATAAAGAATTTCGAAGCAATTTGCATCCCAGCAGCTTTGAACTATGGGTGAGAGGTATATGTCCCGTTAGTAGTCAAAGGGTTAGCTAACAAAGACAATACATACACTGAAAATCGAAAACATGGCTACCATTCTAAAACCTTGCCGAACCACATTAATAAGATTATTTTTATTGAAGTTATTTTACTGAGAATGGTTAAATTTGCCATCAATTAAACTGTTTCCTAAAACTCGACTTTCATGCAGCGTTTATCAAGAGAGTACAAATAATAGGACTGTTAGTGTCACTTATCAATAGGTGTCTAATGTTCAATAAAAGCAAATAACAGATAATGCTCAGAAACGCCATGCGTCAGCGATTTATTTTCGAATGAAGATATTTCTGCGTACTAAATAACGAAAAGTGCGAAGAGCGCAAGAAATAAATTAATTTCGAACTTTTCAATATCTGCAACGTGCATCATGCTGAAGCAGTGTCTGGATATAGAGAAATTTATTTAAAATAATGCAATAACATAAATAATAAGCAATGTATGCAATGAAAACGAAAAGTCCCCGAGAAACGGGCTAGTCAGCATTACTGTAGCATGGAAATCACGCAAATTCTTCCTTTTTCAGCTGGGTTAGAACTTTGAAGACCCTGACTCAGACTGAAAGAAGAAAATCTTGTATTTGTTCTTACTCTAATGCTCAAAAACGTCTCGTCATCAAAACTTCTCTTACTTCTAAAGAACACTTAAAATATTTGGATAAAGTTTCAATTTATTTAATTTTAAAACAACAAGTGTTGTTCAAACGTTTATCTGATTGTCATCCTGGTACCCTATAGAAGTTGCTGTCATTTCATCTACCTGTACAGTATATAATACATTTAAAATAAAAATACCCATTCCAAATCATTTAAATTCATAACAACCCTACCAAGTATTTAAAAAACCCGTTAGTATTTATATTACCTTTTAGCTTCAGTTATGCAAAAAAAAAAACCTTCGGTGTAAATTTTAGATATTTAAGAGAATTTTTAAACGCTTTTATTTAACTTCACTTGTTTCCTGTTTGTGAACATGGAATTTTTGAATCAATTTTTCACTCATTTCCTGCTGCTTTAGAGCTTTGAAATTTTGTGCACTTGTCTGTTCTTGATGAAAATACATCATTTTAAAATTTTAAGAAGTTACTTATGAGCTAATCGATTCATTTATTTAAAGTTTGATTCCGGTCAGGCCGCACAATCTGGAAGTGAATTTTGGAAGAAAACATTGTTTTCATATTTCTATAATCTATAATAGAATTGTCCAGAGGTGTCTGTAACGTTGGGCGGATCTCAAAATAACCCTGCCCCTTTTGTTTGCGCCATTATTGAACGAGCAAATCGGAGGATTGTATAGGAATATTACCACAGCTTTCAACAAGGAAAGAGAAACACGAAATTAAATATTTGTTTAAACAATGAAAACGGATGGAATTGCGTTTCAACAATGAAACTGTTGCTGTAAACTATGCCAAAAATATATTTATATATAACGCTGCGCGAAGCTTAAAGTAACCCCGCCCCATTTGTCTGCGTCATTATTGAACGAGCAAATCGAACGATTGCAAAAGCATATTAACTCAGCACTCAGCTTTCAACCATTAAAGAGGAATAGCAATTAAATATTTGTTTAAACAATGAAAATGGATTGAATTGCGTTTCAACAACGAAAAGTATTGTTGTCAATTATGCCAAAAAATATTTTTTTATAATTTATTAAAAATAGAGAAAAATTGCGAAGCAACTTAATTGATATCATTGAAAAGTTAATTTTCTGTACTTTTTTTTCATTTATTTCTTAAGCACTCTGCCAATGTGCATAAGATTTTGTATTACATCTTTCGTGACTAAAAATCAGTTCTCAGATTTAAAAAAAAAACTAAATTGTAACTAAAATCAGTTGTGAGATATGGCTTGCAGACTGAAAGCCCGTCTTAGACGGGCACAAATCTAGAATTTATGAGAATGAATTATAAATTACAGGTTAAAATTAGAAAATAGTTAAAATAAAAGAATTCTACTTTTTGGTATATTATTAAAAATTGTATGTTCTTAAAATTTTTTTATTATATTTATTACTTGTTCAGACCGAGATTCTTTAGTTCTGTAACCCATAGGATCAATTGCCTTTGACCTCGTGTTCGAAGTTATATTTATTTGTGGAAGTTCTCTGGGAAATCTGAATGTGATAAAACCCCGCCTTTTTTTCATTGCATGTAATCGTTTGGTTACTAACGGACATATATGTCCCACTAACATTTTGAAATTACCAGCGGGATAAAAATTGCTTGCGAACTCATCGTTGAATGTCCCAGTAGTAGAACAAGAACAATTGTGTATACAGGCGGACCTCTATTTAACGAACCTCTATTTT
This sequence comes from Araneus ventricosus, assembly GCA_013235015.1. Taxonomy (NCBI): domain Eukaryota; kingdom Metazoa; phylum Arthropoda; class Arachnida; order Araneae; family Araneidae; genus Araneus; species Araneus ventricosus. Next base: position 19,509 of record BGPR01023054.1, on the reverse strand, counting down.
GCGAATTTCTCTATTTTGCGAAATTTTTCTTGAAACCAAGAACATTTTGCGAATTTCTTCGTAAAATAACCTCCAAATAGCGAAGTGCATTCTCTATTGAACGAACTTTTTCTTGTGATCCAATATTTTTTTTCTCCCTATTTCTCAAAATATTTCTAAACATTTCAAACTTATTCTTTCTTTTAACACATTTTATGGTGATCAATGCCTTTTAAGCTGGAAAATGTCAAAGCGAAAGTGTTTGAGCATCAAAAAAAAAAAAAAATTAATTCTTCATGAGGTGGATAAAGGCGTGAAGAAAATGGATATTGCTTTAAAATTTGGTATTTGGTAAATTTGGTACAGCATATCAACCATAATAAAAAAAATTATGATTCACCAAATTCTTGTTCAAAACGTTTAAAAGCATGTGTCTATGAAGATGTGGATGCGGCAGTTTTGAAGTGGACAGTGTGAAAAATAAAAACAATACAGCAATGAATTGCGATAAAGACGAAGATGATGAAGAGGGAAATATCATGATGCAGAAAATCAACAAACCTTCGTATGATGAAATACTAAAATTAATTAATTTTAATATAAAATTATTTTTTTAAATTGAAAATACAGTGTATTCCCGGACAATGTTTTGTTTTATTCTTGTTTTCCTTGCAGATTTCTTTTTGATGGGTAAAATATATAAAACAAATAAGATATTAAGTTACAAAATAAAGGTGTGATTAATCACTTTTTTAATAATATTTAGTGTTTATGAATTCAAAATCTGGTCTGTGTAGTTTAAAGTATTTTAAAAGGTGAATCTCTATTTAACGAATTTTCCATATAGCGAACTTTTCGGGATTTAGCGATTTCGTTAAATAGAGGTCCGATGTATTTCAATTTTAGTCACCTAGTCGGAACAGCCTATTTTCCCTCCAAAATTCATTGTTTATTGAAGAATTTTCTGTGCATGTATATTTGATAGTTTAGAGCTATTGGTAAGCAATACACAGTTTTATGCAATTATATTGATGAAATATTGTAAATATTTGAATGCACTTTCGCAATAACAAATTATAATCAAGTTTCTTGCATGAACATTCTCTGGTTATGCGACTATTTTGCCCTAGTCTTTGGTTTAAAATCCGCTGGGAGAAAAAATTAAAACAATCAGTTTGGCTTATTAATAGCCTGTTCTTCATTTACATACAAAATTGGATTAAACAAATTAAAAAACTTCCGTACTCAAGGGTTGCCTACTTTTTGTAATAATGAGCAATATAATTTACTGACAGGATTTCATGTAATAGAAACATATCACGCATTTGGCTTTTCCGCAGTTGGAATTTCATGCCGCGGTCTCGAGGTAAAGGATGGTTCTGCGAATTGCTTCAAGGATGGACCTAAAACTGTCTGCGAAGTCTTCTGTGAGGGCAAACGCCAGGGTGGCTTCACTTGCACTGCAGACGAAGGATGGACCCCAGAACTTCCTCCGTGCGCGAAACCAATTGAAGGTAATACTGTCCGGAATCAACCGGATTTTGATTTGTAGAAGTTTGTCCAAACCCTGCATACATACTGTTCAAAAGGCATTCGTTTTCTTTTTAGGAATTCAATTAATCATCAATCAGTTATTTATTTCATAATATCTTCGTTTATGGACTATATATATGAAATTCATTATTTCATACATACTACATTTACTAACTATCTACTAACGTCCCGTTTTGTAGGAAAACGAAGGATAGGGACGGATATCGGAATTTAGAGCCACTGTCACATGAAGAGGACGATGCCTGAGCTGGTACTCCTTTCTCCAAACTTGGATTCACAACACAGACAGATCATTAAGCCTGTGTCGTCTGGTTTACCGGCCCCACAACATGGTGGATTTTTTGTTGAATCCGGTTTCGAACTTGGAATCCTCCGGCTCCAAATAATACCGGAATCAACCGGCTCCGAATAATACCGTAATCCTCCGGCTCCAAATAATACCGGGATCCTCCGGCTCCGAATAATACCGAAATCCTCCGTCTCCTCCGGTTCCGAATGATACCGGAACCCTTCGGATCTGAATAATACGAGAGACATCCGGCTCCGACTAATACATAAATCATCTGGCTCCGAGGCAATACAATTACACCTCCACGTCCCCAATCTTGTTCAAAGAATTTATGCAGTAAGAGAGCAAATTGAATTATTTCACTTCGTCCACAGGAAAGAATTTGTCGCATTTCAGATTTGATTCACCAGAAGCACACCTAGCACCATGCTGAAAGAGAACCTCAGCCACGGAGAAATTACCCCGCCCTGCCGTAACATACGGGGTATACTGCATAACCCGGCCGCCGCGAATAGGAAATTCGGGCTCTGTGGTTTACGTGTTATAGCTAGGGTTACCATAACATTTTTAGTTGAAATCTGAACACACGACAGGGGAGGGGGAGGAGTTGAAGAGTCTTAAAAGGGAGGGTCAAAAGCGTGAGTGAATAAGATTCCTAAAAGTGCCTGGGACTCTCTTTCACAACACTAACACAATCTCCTGTATAAAATGTGCATGATACTCAATTGTATGTTACACTATTCTACAAAAAAGTTTAAAATTTCTCGCATTTTACGAAAGGGTGCTTAAGTTTTGGACGCCATTGCACAATTTTTCTGAATGTTTGGTAATTCAAAATGATAACAATACAGTGCAGGAATTTCGGAGAGGTTTTGCCAGCTCAGACGTCGTCCTCGTCATCTGACAGTGGTTCAAAATTATGAGGTTCATCCCGAAATAGCCTTCCTGTTGTTTCAAAACGGGAGGTGGAAGTAACTAAACTATGCCGTCCACATCAAAGATAAATTCACGCAAATAATCGTCCACAGCCGATTTAATTTTTCAAAACTGTACCTTTGTTACGTTCTGAATGTTCGAAATTTTGTTCATAAATACATAAGCATAAGGAAATTTCAAGAGAAGGTTTTGTAACAATTAATTAAATAGTTTTTTTTCATTAGTAAAAAAATAATCATTAGTAGAAACTTTTTTTATTAGTAAAAATATTCATCCCTTTCAGAAATGCTTGGAATGTCACCTAGCGTGATATAAAAAGTTGCAAAATCATCCTGAATGTCGATTTGTATTTCCCAGGAACAGACAACGAGGAAGTTCTGAATGCAGAGATTGGTGGCTGTCCCAACACCCGTGCCTGCACCGAGTTTTGTCATAGTTTAGGAAGAGAAACGGGAAGGTGTATCGGCTTGGACAGATCAATGTGTGCTTGCATTTGGAACGAAGATTTCAACCATGGAAATTAAAATGATTGCTTATATTGTTCATTGCATAAGTTTTTGATAAGAAGAAAGAAGAGAAATGGACAATTGAAATTGTATCTTCCTGATTTTAGTTTCATTCAATATTATTACATGATAAACATTCAAGTATGGTATAAGAACCTGAAATATGCGTAGTATCAAGTGCTTGAGATCTGGATCTTTTAGAAGGAAGTTTAGTTTTAGCTATATTAACGTCCCGTTTTGAAGCAACACTAGGGCTATTTTGGGACGAACCTCGTAATTTTGAACCACGGTCGGATGACGAGGGCGACACCTGAGCTGGCACCCCCTCTCCAAACTTCCACACCACACCAACGGGAGGACGTTTGGCAACTACGTATGATTTATCGTGCAACAGGCCCCATGCATGGCGGATCTTCAGTGGAATGAGGTTTCGACCCCACCGGCCCCAAGGCCGAGACCTTACCAATATGCCACCGCGGTCCTTTAGCAGGAAGGGTATGGCTCATGGAAGTTAATTAATTGGTCTAAAATAATTCAATTAATTATCCACAATTTTTTATCATAAGGTAAGAAAAGTATTTTTCAAGCCTAAATTTCACATTCATTTTGGTTTCATCAGAGTGGGTAATATCTCATTGCCAGCACAATACGAATGTTCAATGGGTTTTATGTTCTATCCTGATGTCACGCTAACCTTTCATGTACAAAAGTGCCTCGATTATCCGGGGTCTATATGAACCGAATCTGTGTTAACTGTGTCAGTACCAGAGAGTAGAACTGTGTTTTTCATTTTTTAATAAGTCGATACATTTTCAGAAAACGGTGTGAAAGTTGGCATCGGATCCGAACTTTACGATGCAAAGTCTTATAAAAGGTTGTTATTTGGAGGAGATATATGATAACTCAAATAATTATTCAGAGAAAACAAATAAAAACACAGTTCCATTCTTAAGTACTTCAATAGCTATGCGAATTAATTCCAGGCATTTTCATGAAAAAATGGCACTGTAAATACGCCGGGAAGATTCGCGGTATTGCGCGTAAGAAAATATTCTTTTGGGAAGAAACCCTTTAAAATAAAATTATAATATAAAGAAACAATCATATCAGAAGCGTAAGCTACATAAAGAAATTAAGCATTCATAATCAACAAAATGTCAAAAAGCAATGAAAAAAATCTATCGTCAGAAAAGGCAGAGAGTTCAAAAAGGGTGAAAATATAAATATAAACCAAAACAGAAAATAAATATAAAACAGAATCGCAACGAATTTCAATTAATGCTGCAATGCTAGGAGTGTTGTGGAAATATATGGAATTCAAATTTAAATGGAGATTCAAAAGAATGGAATGTTTTCCGTTAAAAGCGTATCGACGTTCATCAGGGGATCGATACGGACCGCATTAGAAACATCCTAACACTTTCTGCAAACCGTGTTAGCTAATAAAGGTGAAAAACATTTCCTTCACTACGAGCATTAGGATAAACCAAGAAGCCAAATGTGAATAAAAGAGGAAGAATTATATACTAATACATACATACCAGAAAATGGATAGGTGTAACCAGCAGGCTCGAAAGGAATTAATATGATACTTCTAAAACATCCGATCCCCATTTCAATGCGTACAGCTCTTTCTTGCCTCCCGTCCTGCTGGTTTCATCTATCAATTTTCTGGTATGTATATCTTTTAGCTCTTGGTCGATACGTTTTCACCGAAACAAATTCCATTATTTTGACTCTCTATTGAAATTTGACTTTGATATATACAGGGTGTCCCAAAGAGTGGAACAGCCATTTATTTCCTTAAATATTGGCTAATATTTCCAGCTACAAACTTCACCAAATAAGGCGAAAATTTTACGAAAATCTTTGTCTTCTGAGGAGGTTGTTAATAAAGTGTTTTTACAAAATTAGTATTTTGTACGGCCCTTCATACAGGAAAGGTGTCTGAGTTAAATGCTCCTCTTACATTCATATGTGCATATACTAAGTTTCACGATTCTATCTGCAAAATCTGCAGACATATATTTATTTCGAAATTTAAATGACTTTTCACAAATTTAAATGGAAATGTTTATTGCAGAAATGCAAATTTATCCAGCACAGAAAACTTCGAAATGCAAATATTTGTGCAGTAGTTCATCATCCAATCGTCATGACTTGAAAATAATTTGCTAATAAAGCATAACCCACTTTCATTGTCAGATAGTTGCTACTATCGACTTGATAACGAAAAGTAGTAGAACTTGAGAAGTGAAAATATAAGCAATACAGGAAAGTAGCCTATCACTGAACAAGAATACTAAATCATTTGCTCTCAATGGTGTGCATATTATAAAGCTTAACCTAAAAATTGTGGCGGCTCGTTCGATATTTGATTTCACTGAAGTTCTGCTGCGTGTATAGGTCTGGAGTATGCCAAGTCTGTTGAGGGAGTAGAAGCCTGGAGAGGGGGCATGCTAAGTCTGCTGAGGGAGTAGAAGCCTGGAGATGGGGCATGATAAATCTATTGAGGGAGTAGAAGCCTGAAGAGGGGGATGCAACTCTTAACGGCTTTTGTAAATCGATTGCAGGCAACTTACTTAACTTAGGTAGAACTAAATCAGCCGTCGCCATGCCAACCATTTTATTTTTATTTTTATTTCAACGCTAGCCACCTTCGGCGACCAGCTGGCTTCCGGGAATACTGATTTTGTTTAGATTCTATTGAATCCCTTCTCATCATTTGATATTCTTTTGGTTACTTTAACGAACTGCGTATAAACTTCAAGTTAGGATAGACATTTTAGCCATCATGTTTTAGTAGTCTAGCAGTTGTTCTGTTAATTGTCTACGTGAACTTCTCTAATAGAGTCAAATAACTGTCCATGTCATCTAACATTTAGTTGGGGGTTTGTCGGCACCAGTTTCACTCCCGTATTCTTTATGAAAAATATGCAATTCATATCAACATTAAAATGACGTGGCACATTTTGTGTCCAGCATGTATACGGAATTGAAACATACCAATGAAAAAGAATTGAAGATTGGAATCTATAACTTTTTGGATTTACTGGATCCTTTTCCTAATATACTTACTATAGTAGAAGACTCTGTGTAAAAATTTAACACAAAAATTGATGAAATAAAAAACTTAAAATTCATTAGGGCCCTAACCTTAATAATCTCCATAAACTTAATTATCAACAATGAAACAGAAACACGATATTAAATATTTGCAAAAACAATGAAAAATTATTTGAACTCCATTTCATTGCAGTTTAAATTGAATAAAATTCCTGCTAAGATTTCAAAACAGTCGCTTCAGGATGCACATTCGCAACCCTTCCTACCAAATATGGGGACACTAAGTCTAACGGTGTGTCCTTTAGATCCGCAATAGACACAAAAACACGCGCAGACACACATTTTCTTTTATTAATTGTAGAGATATTATTTGTTGGATCCATTAACAAAGCTGTATTAAGTAATATATCCGATACCTCAAAGAATATTTTTGCTATTCGTTAACCTTCCAGCAATCACCATTTTCAACGAAGTAATACATTGTGCATCCTAGTACATATTTATATTGTATTGTTTTGTAAAAGTAAATGCAACTGTACACTAAACAAAGATTATATAAATAAAAACTGCACTTAAATTTATAAAATAATGCTATAAGTAAGTGACACGATGCACAATATGAGTATTTCCTTTCGCACGCCTTCTGGAGAATAAATTTTTCTGTCTGCATGATTTCATTCACGATAACATATTGTAAGGCGTGATAATACAGGGTTCCCACTTATATCCTTTACACCCACCCTCCTTAACTTCTAAACGGTGACAGATTGGGCCATAAAGTTGGTGTCTAGGTATAGTAAAAAGGCTATGCGCTACTCGATAAGACAACTTACATTGCTATCTATCGGCAAATGTTGGAATTAGCGGTCCTATCTCGTACACGGTGAAAGATACGAGAACAAAATCAATTAGAAAGTTATAGAGCACTCTCGATTTAATACGAAAAGATACCTTTCTCACATTAATACTCAAAACAGAATGCAAAATATGAACATGTGTTTGGTCTCGATTTCGAAAATTGTCATGTCATAAAGAGTGGAAGAAAGAAACTGAGACACGTCCCTGTCTTCTGGATTATTTATTTATAATGCTCAAAATGATCTCCTTTAGCCACTATACACATTTGCACTGTCGACTGGATTTCTCGCTTCGCTCGCGTTTCGCGACGCCATAGTGTTTAAAATCACAATCAAACAAATGTTCATTTTTCACATTCTGTTTTGAGTAATAATGTGAGTAAGGTATCTTTTCGTACTAAATCGAGAGTGCTCTACAACTTTATAATTGACTTTTTTCTCGTATCTTTCACCATTTACGAGATAGGACCGCTAATTTCAAAATTTGCCGATAGATGGCGTTGTAAGTTGCCTCATTGAGTAGCGCGTAGAATTTTTACTACATGTAGACACCAACTTTATAACCTAAGCTGTCAGCGTTTAGAAGTTAAGGGGGGTGCAACGGAAATAAGTGGGAACGCTGCATAATGCAATTAATGATCTTCGCCATTTTAACGTAGAAATCAACCGAGCATTTTGCACGAGTAGTAAGAAAGCGAAGTGAATTCGCCCCAAATGTTTTCATGCAAATGCAACCTCATGTGGCTTGAAACTTTCAAGCAGGTTCATATGCACAATGAACATGTAATCACGTGCAAAAGAGCAGATGTAAGGCGATGAAAGGAACACGGATTAAATGCCTCTCCCAATTTGATGTTTAAAAGTACTACGTTTATGGAGCAGGGAATATCGAGTTATGCAAAAGAGTTCACTGGTTCGGTATATTTTCACACGATAGTTGCGGTTGCGGTGATAATTGTGAACCAGACCACTATGTAACCCTGTGACAAAATCGTTTAATTTCTTCAAGCCTAGTGCTGAATTCCAGGCTTGATTTGGTGTGAAAATACAGGGTGTTTCAAAAAAATTTGGCAAAAATGAAAGCGTAGGTCAGGCATACGATAAGCATGCAAAATCACTAGGAACATGGGTGCGCAAACGCCATCTAGAGGCAGCAGATGGCATTTAAAATAAAACAGCTTTGGCCAAAATGTCTATATCCTTTTTAATATTAAAGGAACTGGACTGGAAGTTTTATATAAATTGCCTTTTTCATCTGGCTCTGACGTTGTGATGGAAAAATTAAGCTACTTTCAGCTCATGCGCAGTAAAAAATAATTTATTACAAATGCTCATATCTTCTGTATTATTCAGAGTATTTACTTCAAACTTTTAGACATTGCTACTCTAGCATATTATCACATATTCTCTAAGTTTCAAACAATTTGATAGAAAACGCTGCAAGTTATAAGCAAAACATATGCGGAAAAATTGGGATTTTATAATGAAACCTTTATATCTTCCCGAATATTCCAGCTATTTTTACGAACAGACATGTAACTATTGCGCATAACATACAAAATAATTGACGAAAGTCGCAAATCATTATCAGATTTCTATGAAATGGGATGAGCTAAACTCCATTTTAAACGTCATTTTCTGGTAGGTCTCCAAAATGCCTTCGAAATCGAATCTTTACATAAATTGCTGGTTAAAAACTATTCTTAATATAGTCGAAGTTCGAACAAATATTTGAAAAAAATGTGCAAATTTCAAAAAGTGTCGGCAATTGCATGAAGCGCTGTATTATTTTAAACGGCATCTGCTGCCTCTGGATGGCGTTTGCGCGCCCATGTTCCTAGGTGATATTATCGTATGCCTGGCCTACCCTTTCATTTAGGCCAGATATTTTTGAAACACCCTGTATTGTACAAAACTGCACTTCACGAAGCAGTAATATACGCATCTCATCTGCCAAACCACAATACCTCCAAAATACACGTAGACAATAAAGCAAGTATCATGGCGTCTTCTAATTAAAAGAGCATAAATGAGACAGCAAGAAAAATTTTCAAAATCCTCCTCACACATCCAAGAATAAAAGTATCTTGGGTTAAAGCGCATGCAGGCAATATAGGCAATGAGAGAGCAGACCAACTGGCAAAAGACGCAACACAACATGGGTAACCGTATTCACATACTAAGCTTCCTAAACCGCACATAAAAGGCCTCCTCCGGAAGAGGATGCTTGAGAAGTGGCAAACCTTATGGAAAAATGGCGATACAGGCAGGAAAATCTTTAACATCATGCCCTCAGTTAGTCTCCGTCCCACTAACTGGATTAGAGAGGATGTTATCTTCTTCTCTCAACATGAACCTTTCCCTGCCTACCTCAAAAGGTTTCACCTGTCTGACAGCGATTATTGCAGTTGGGGTGGAATTGGCACAGCACTTCACTATGCCACGGAGTGTATTCACACAGTGTCTTGGCATATGAGGAAGCCAGCGCCAAACTTCTAACAAGAATGGCTGAAAAGGGTCGCCAATAACCTCGTCTCCAGGCAGAAAATTCGTGGGATTATCAAATTCATGAGCGAAAACAGAGATCTTTTCCGGGCTCCCTAGCCTTCAACTTCCCACCGAGTTGAACTAAGTAGCTCAATTATCGGACATTCCCCCTTCAAATAAAAGGAAGATATAACAACATCTTAAGAAAAGAAGACTATTACGAGCTAATAGTGTAAAAGTGAAAATACCTGTGCTGTACATAGTGTATATATTTCCTTCTTTTTGTTTATTTTGTTTTTCATTTTTTTAAATAAAATTCCCGTGTCTTGCCCATCAAACCGTTCAGTGACCGGTATGGTCACGGGTACGGGGGTAAGAGACGGTGTTCTGTTCTGTATTGTACAAAACAAAAGATGCCAGCCGCGACTCATAAATATTATGAAGATCCTACAAGAACGAAGGCATGATATCATCATTGACTAAGGAAGACTTTTCTCGCATCCACCACCCATTAACACATTCATTTTAGACTTTTTCCAATGTACAATGTGTGTCAATTGCTGCTTTTGCTTTTAATTTTTTTCTCTCCTTTCTGTAATCCTTCTCTACGCCGAGAGGGGTTTTCGTAGCTGTAAACCTTGTCTGGTTAGTTCCCTCAAGGTGGATTAATCATAGTAATAATAATAAGAGATTTAATTAAAAAGAAACAGAACCATTATTTCCGGCAAACCAGCTGTACACCGAGGTCAGCAAATAAGCAAAATATGCACAAAAAAATGAACAGTCATTGAAAAAGAAAGTAAGTTAGCTTTAAGAAATTACTAAAATCATGCAGACTCTTTTCTTTCTTTGTATTAAATAAGAACTTTGCAAACCCTAACTTAGCTAGAAAAAGAAGTCTCGAATTTCTTATAGTTTATAAAACTTTAACCCATTTACGACAGCGCTACCGTTTATGTCAAGGAAATGAACAAAAATTGGTTTTTAGACGTATTCCAGCGTAAATAAGAAAAAAAGTAACAGGCGAAAAAAAAAATAATTATTTTTATAGAAAATACAAAATGTTGCGAAAACACAACGTCAGGCAAAATCGTTTGCTTTTTGGGTACATGAAGACATTTGAAACATTTGCAATGTAAGGACACATTACACTTAATACAAATATCTACTGTCATCTGTGAAATTCAGATTATGGAAAGAACAGCTTTAAAAAATAGGTCATTGGTTTAATCAAGTAACGTGGTTATATTGGCCACTGGATGCCCAGGTTGGACCACAATTTTTCTTACGCACAATTAAAGCAATAACTAATTTTTGAATGAAATACATTTTAGATTATAAAAAGAGCAGCTTTAAAAAATAGGTCATTGGTCTAATCAAGTCAACTGGTTGCCTGTATTGGCCACTGGATGCCCAGGTTAGAACACAAATTTTTGTTTCACTCAAAATTATTACCTGATAAACATTCTAGTATGATATAAGATCCTGAAATATGCGTAGTATCAAGTGCTTGGGATCTGGAACTTTAACAGGAAGAGTACGCCTCATGAAAGTTAAATAAATATTCTAAAAAATTCAATTAAATATCCTCAACTCTTTATCATAAGCTACGAAAAGTATTTTTCAACCCAAAACTTCACATGCATGTTGGTTTAATAAGAATAGGTAATATCTCATTGCCTTCACAACACGAATGTTCCATGGTGTTTTATGTTCTATCCTAATGTCAACCACATATATATAAATCCATGTCACGCTAACCTTTCATGTACAAATGTGTCTCGATTATCCGGGTCTGTATCAACCGAAGTCTGTGATCCGCGTCGGTACCAGAAAGTAGAACTGTGATTTTTCCATCTTTTAATGAGTCAATAAATTTTTCAGAAAAGTGTGTGAAAGTTGGCATTGGATCCGATTTTTACGATGCAAAAGCTTATGAAAGGTTGTTATCTGGAGGAGATATATGAGAACTCAAATAATTATTCAGAGAAAACAAATAAAAACACAGTTCCATTCTTAAGTACTTCAATAGCTGTGCCAATTAATTCCAGGCGTTTTCATGAAAAAGTATGTCGGGAAGATTCACGTTATTGCGCGTAAGAAAATATTCATTTGATAAAAAACACATATAAAGAATCATCGTGAAAATACAAAGGAAACAGGAAAACTCGGTAACATTCGGGAATTCTTGCTTTTAGGAAGTATACCTCACGACACGACTACCAAAAATTTTTGCATAACTTTGCGAAGAACCCAAAAACATTCCTCCTTCAACAGTTTATATATATATTAAATAATATCAAACTTGGTAAAAAACTAAAAACTAAATATAAAGGTTTCCAAATCTAATCAAACAATTTTTTGATTATAATATTTTGATTTTTGATTTTTTATAATTCTTTATATATATATATTGTTGGCATGTCATGAGTGTAATTTGCAGAGTAACGCAGATACCAGGCAGTTTTAAAATACAAAAGAGCTTTAATGCTGTTTACTGTATAACAAATAAAGACATGCTGCTGTCTTGAAGCCCAAACACTCAATGACAGCCATCCATTCAGCTGACTACAGCTACGTCTACTCTCAGACTGACTGAACGATTCATTAAAAACACAAATGAACAATATATATAGATTGTAACAACCAATCAACTTAGACTAGTGCCGTAACTTCGGCTACGTCATGAAAATTAACCAACGAGATGCTTTCATTCAGTGACTGAACCAGTTCATTTCTGTGCTTCGTTCAGTTACACGTATTGCTCAGACACACATTTTCTTTTATTATTGTAGAGGATATTGATTTTTTGGATCATTAACAAAGCTGTCAATTAAATATTATATCCGATTACCTCAAGAATATTTTTGCTATTCGTTAACCTTCCAAGCAGTCACCATCTTTCACGAGTAATACATTGTGCAATCCCTGTCTAATATTTATTACTTGTATTGTTTTTGTAAAGTGATAAGTGCATCACTAAACAAGATTATATAAATAAAACTACTTAAATTTATAAAATAATGCTATAAGTATGACACGATGCACAATTAGGTATTTTCCTTTCATACGCCTTCTGGAAATAAGATTTTTCTGTCTGCAGATTCATTCCCGCATTAACTGTTATGTAAGAGCGTGATAATTACAGGGTTCCCACTTATATCCTTTACACCCACCTCATAACAACTTCAAGCGTGACAGATTGGGCATAAGGTTGGTGTCAGTCTATAGTAAAGAGCTATACGCTACTCGATAGACACAGCTTACATTTGCTGATCTTCACAAATGTTGGAATTGCGAATTCCCTATCTCGTACGGTGAAGATGCGAGAACAAAATCAAATTTAGAAAGTTATAGAGCACTCTCATTTTTACGAAAGATACGCTTTCTCGACTTAAACTCCAAAGTACGACAAATTCCATGAACGTGTTTTGGTCTCGATTTCGAAAATTGTGTCCTTAAAGGTGGAAGAGAAAGAGACTGAGACACAGTCTGTCTTCTGGATTATTTATTTATAATGCTCTCAAATGATCTCTAGCCATACTATACACATTTCACTGTCGACTGGTTCTCCTTCGCTCATCGCGTTTCGCGACGCCATTAGTGTTAAACGTCACTGATCAAACAAATGTTCACACATTCTGTTTTGGGTAATTAGTGGTGTATCTTTCATGTTAATCGAAGTGCTCTAACTATAATTGACTTTCTCGTATCTTTCACCATTACGAAGATAGGACGGCGCTATTCAAATTTGCCGATAATGACAACGTTGAATAAGTGCCTCATTAGCAAGGCGTAACCCACATTACATTATGAGCAAACTATAACCTAACACTCGGCGTTTAAGACAGAAATACAACGAATAATTGGGAACGCTGCTACTAATACAATTAATGATCTTCGTATTTTTAGAGAAATCAAGCCGAGCATTTGCGAGTAGTAAGAAAGCAGATGAATTCCCCAAATGATTTATCAAACGTGCACAACCTCATATGTGGCAGAAACTTTCAAGAGGTTCATATGCACAATGAACCATCTTAATCACGGCATAAAGAGCAGATGTAAGGCGATGAAAGGGTTAGGATTCAAGTACTCTCCCAATTTGATTTTAATACTTACGATTTATGGAGTCAGGAATATCGAGGTTATGCAAAAGGAGTTCACTGGTTCGGTATATTTTCACACGATAGTTGCGTGTTGCGGTGATAATTGTAGACCAGACCACTATGTAACCCTGTGACAAAATCGTTTTCTTCAAGCCTGAGCTGATTCCAGGCTTGATCTTGGTGTGTGAGAAAATACGGGTGTTTCAAAAAAATTTGGCAAAAAATGAAAGCGTAGGTCAGGCATCGATAAGCATACAAACACTGCTAGAAGACATGCGCAAACCCATCTAGAGGCAGCAGATGGCATTTTAAAATAAAACAGCTTTCAAAATGTCTATATCCTTTTAATATTAAAGGAACTGGACTGAAGTTTTATAAAATTGCCTTTTCATCTGGCTCTGACGTTGTGATGGAAAAATTAATCTTTCAGCTCATCGCAGTAAAAATAATTTATTACAAATGCTCACTCTTCTGTATTATTCAGGTATTTGCCAAACTTTTCACTCCCAGCATATATCACATTCTCTAAGTTTCAACAATTTGATAAACGCCAAGTTAAAACAAACATATGCGAAAATTGATTTATAGTAAACCTTTATATCTTCGAATTTCAATATTTTACAATGTTTATGCGCAAACATACAAATAATTGACAAAGTCCAAATCATTATCAGATTCTATAAATGGGATGAGCTACTCATTTTAAAACTCATTTTCTGTAGGTCTCAAATGCCTTAAAATCAGATCTTTATAAATTGCTGGTTAAAAACTATTATATAGTCGAAGTTCAACAAATATTTGAAAAAATGTGCAAATTTCAAAAAGTGTCAGCAATTGCATGGAAGCGCTGTATATTTTAAACGGCATCTGCTGCCTCTGGATGGCGTTTGCGCCCCATGTTCCTAGGTGATTTATCGCCATGCCTGCCTCCCTCATTTAGGCCAGATATTTTGAAACACCCTGTATTGTACAAAACTGCACTTCACTGAAGCAGTAATATCGCATCCATCTCCAAACCACAATGCCAAAATACGTAGACAATAAAGCAAATATCATGGCGTCTTCTAATTAAAGAGCATAAATGGGAACAGCAGAAAAATTTTCAAAATCCTCCTCACATCAAGAATAAAGTATCTTGGGTTAAAAGCGCATGCAGGCAGCTATAGGCAATGGAGAGCAGACCAACTGGCAAAAGACTATAACACAACATGGGTAACCGTATTCACATACTGCTTCTAAACCGCACATAAAGGCCTCCTCGGAAGAGGATGTGAAGTGGCAAACCTTATGGAAAAATGGCGAGTAAGGGGAAAATCTTACATCATGCCTCAGTTGTCTCCCGTCCCACTACTTTGGATTAGGAGGATGTTATCTCTTTCAACATGAACCTTTCCCCTACCTCAAAGGTTTCACCTGTCTGACGATTGATTGCAGTTGGGGTGGAATTGGCACAGCACTTCCTTCCACGGAGTGTATTCACACAGTGTCTTGGCATATGAGGAAGCGGCAGACTTCAACAAGAATGGCTGAAAAGTGCCAATAACCTCGTCTCCAGGCAAGATTCATTGGATTATCAAATTCATGAGGCGAAAACAGAGATCTTTCCGGCCCCTAGCTTCCCACCGAGTTGAACTAAGTAAGCTCAATTATGACATTCCCCTTCAAATAAAGGAAAGATTAGCAACATCTAAGAAGAAGACTATTACGAGCTAATAGTGTAAAGTAAAATACCTGTGCTGTACATGGTGTATTATTTCCTTCTTTTTGTTTATTTTGTTTTCTTTTTTTTAAATAATTCCGTAGTCTTGCCCATCAAACGTTCAGTGACGGTATGGTCATGGTGCAGGTAAGAGACGGTGTTCTTTCTGTATTGTACAAAACAAAAGATGCCAGCCGGACTCATAAATATTATGAAGATCCTACAAGAACGAAGGCATGATATCATCATTGACTATAGGAAGACTTTTCTCGCATCCCACCATTAACACATCATTCATTTAGACTTTTTCAATGTATTCAATGTGTCATCAATTGCTTTGCTTTTAATTTTTTCTCTCCTTTCTGTAATCTTCTCTACGCCGAGAGGGGTTTTTCATAGCTGTAAACCTTGTCTGGTTAGTTCCTCAAGGTGGATTAATCATATAATAATAATAAGAGATTTAATTAAAAGAAACAGAACCATTATTTCCGGCAAACCAGCTGTACACCGAGGTCACAAATAAGCAAAATATGCACAAAATGAACAGTCATTGAAAAGAAAGTAAGTTACTTTAGAAATTACTAAAATCATGCAGACTCTCTTTCTTTGTATTAAATAAGAACTTTGCAAACCTAACTTAGCTAGAAAAGAAGTCTCAATTTCTTATAGTTTATAAAACTTTAACCATTTACGACAACTACCGTTTATGTCAAGGAAATGAAAAAAAATTAGTTTTAAGACGTATTCCAGCGTAAATAAGAAAAAAATAACAGGCGAAAAAAAAAAATAATTATTTTATAGAAAATACAAAATGTTGCGAAAACACAACTCAGGCAAAATCGTTTGCTTTTGGTAATGAAGACATTTGAAACATTTGCAATAGGGACACATTACACTTAATAAATATCTACTGTCATCTTGAAATTCAGATTATGGAAGAACAGCTTTAAAAAATAGGTCATTGGTTTAATCAATAACGTGGTTATATTATACTGGATCTAGGTTGGCAATTTTTTCTACGCACAATTAAAGCAATAACTAATTTTTAGATGAAATCCATTTTAGATTATAAAAGAGCAGCTTTAAAAAATAGGTCATTGGTCTAATCAAGTCAACTGGTTGCCTGATTGGCCACTGGATGCCCAGGTTAGAACACAGAATTTTGTTTCACTCAAAATTATTACCTGATAAACATTCTAGTATGATATAAGATCTGAAATATGCGTAGTATCAAGTGCTTGGGATCTGGAACTTTAACAAGGAAGAGTACTACCATGAAAGTTAAATAAATATTCAAAAATTCAATTAAATATCTCAACTCTTTATCATAAGCTACGAAAAAGTATTTTTCAACAAAAACTTCACATGCATGTTGGTTTAATAAGAATAGGTAATATCTCATTGCCTTCCTGAATGTTCCATGGTGTTTATGTTCTATCCTAATGATCAACCATATATATAATCCATGTCACGCTAACCTTTCGTACATACAAATGTGTCTCGATTATCCGGGTCTGTATCAACCGAAGTCTGTGATCCGCGTCGGTACCAGAAAGAGTAACTGTGATTTTTCCATCTTTTAATGAGTCAATAAATTTTTCAGAAAAGTGTGTGAAAGTTGGCTGGATTGTCCGATTTTTACGATGCAAAGCTTATGAAAGGTTGTTATCTGGAGGAGATATAGAACTCAAATAATTATTCAGAGAAAACAAAAAAAACACAGTTCCATTCTTAAGTACTTCAATAGCTGTCCAATTAATTCCAGGCATTTTCAGGAAAAAGTATGTCAGGAAGATTCACGTTATTGGCGTAAGAAAATATTCATTTGATAAAAAACACATATAAAGAATCATCATTGAAAATACAAAGGAAACAGGAAAACTCGGTAACATTCGGAATTCTTGCTTTTAGGAAGTATACCTCGACACGACCTCAAAAAATTTTTTGCATAACTTTGCGAAGACCCAAAAACATTCCTCCTTCAACGGTTTATATATATATAAATAATCAAACTTGGTAAAAAACTAAAACTAAATATAAGGTTTCCAAATCTAATCAAATTTTTTGATTATAATATTTTGATTTTTGATTTTTTATAATTCTTTTTATATATATATATATATATATATATATATATATATATATAAATATATAAAATATT
>BGPR01023053.1:0-24657 GCA_013235015.1 Araneus ventricosus | reverse complement strand
GTACGTTTGCTCCAGATTTATTTTTAGAAAGGATCCAAGAATCCTAAGAATCTATCATGTCTATCAGAAGACGATACCTTATGAATATTCTTCAGTTTCTAACTTGAAGACATTTCACTGTTATTGATATCCTCTAGCAACTGCTGTTACTGGTACCTTATGCGTCATATATATCGACAAATGGCAACATTCTTATTACATTACTCATTCTGTATTACAAGCATCACTTTGTACTCGAAATATGTTACCCTCGAGATACATTTTAATTAATATACCTATGATTTGACATAAAATTTCGCGCATATGCGCTTGTTTTGTGAGAAACAAGTTTTCATAGGTGCTCTTGCACTTATTTAAATTCCTGTACAGCCGTTACTTTGAAAAAAAAATTACAGAATTTTCTTATGAATAAATTGAATTTATTATCATTCATACGTAAACCTTCAGTGCCCTCATTTAAACTATCCTCGTAGGAAATTATTATGATGGTATTCTCGAAGGAATATAATTAATGTAGTATTGAGTTTTTATAAGGGAAACTTTCCATCCTTTTCCGATTTCCAATACTGCAAATTAACTGTCTGATAATACAAATTGAGACATAAAAATGAAGCAAAGTTTGTGAAATCCTTTCAAACTTCCTCTCATTCTTACTAGAATAATAATGTTTTGATCTTATTTTTTGGTATTAGGCACACTTGTTTCAATTTTCACCATTTGTCGATCTTTTCTTCATATAAAATGTTAACATGAATTCTGATTATGTGACTTAGTTTCGGATTTAACATATAAACTACCAATGAGAAATTTTATTTGTCTTTCAACATTGGAAAGAGATTGGAAGTTAATCCTTTAAAGGACCATTTTTTTCCAGTAGTGGTATAATAAAATAACTTTGGGTTGAGAATAATTTAAGAAAAGAAATTCATTTAGCTTATTGGATGACAGTATTTTTTGTTAATTAATTCTATTAATTACTAATTTTTTATCAAATCAAGACAATTCATTAAGGTTTGAGATAAGAAATTGGACATCCAGGTTTTTTCGAGTTTTGCAAATTTGGCGAGAACTTACGCCAACCATAAAAAAATGCATTTAAAAATTGATGAATTTGGTGGGAAGGATACTTCCCACCAAATAGAAAGGGGTTGGCCTTAGAAAGGGTTAATTTGAAGTTCAAATTAGGCTTCAGTCATATTATCTAGGGCTTTGAAACAATTCATTATATTTCAATAATATGATGCTTGATTTATTTTTATGGTGTTTATGAATTTCTTTGAAGTATTTAGCTACATATTACAATGACTTACAGCAAAAGTGGAATGGATAATTTTATAGCAACACATCGCCGAAGAAAGGAAAACAATTTTGGATAAAACATTTGAAATTAATTGCTTTACTAATTGCGATACTTTCTTCTTGAAGCTTTTCCATTTAATTCTTTTCTGCCTCAGATAAGGTAAGGTAGAACTGTTGGTACAAAAGTTTATCTGCATTACCCAAATCACACCCTTTTCTTGGAAATGTACGAGATTTCATCATTTTGATTATTTTATCTACTTTTTAATTTAGAGTAATTTGCAAGACTTGCCAAATTTCAAGTTTCTAGTCCTTGTGGTTTCGGAGATTCCATGATGAGTCATTGAGTGATTTGGAGTTGAGTGATAAATGGTTAGAGATAGAGAAAGGTTGCCATGGTGTTCTACCGATCCTGGGTTCTAACCTTTGTTGGAGTCTCCTATCATCCCCTTTAATTTGGTAGATTAGGTCAAAATCATCCCGTATACTGTTTTTTAATTTTTTTTGGAGCACCAAGAATGTTGGTTTTAAATAAGAGTTATGTGATTCATAGATCTATGCATGTTGTATGTAGTTGTGGAATTTTTTAGTTCTAAAATATTTTGAGATGGCAAGAAGTCACGTAAAGATTTTTCCAGGAACGCTGAAAATCTGTACGAAGCTACGTAAATCATTTGTCTCATTCTTTGTCGTAGATGAATTAACTAACATTTTGAGTGAGACAAATTTCACTGATTTAGGTTCCCCTGAATGTTTTAGTCCAAAACTAAACCTTTCAACGATGAATAATGAATATAACGGAATACCTTGAAATGATTCAACGCTCTAATTGGAAGAGTATCTTAATTATCTAAGGCATTCTAAAGGATAATTTGGAAGTTTTCAATTCCTAATTTCATTAAACTTTGAAAAATGCCAGATATCCATAAATTCTCAATTGATTTCAATTATTTGTGAATGAAGTAGCAGAGAAAAGTTTGCCTGGAAATAATACGATGCTTAAAGTAAATACTTTACTGTCATGTCATGATATCACTCTAAACTTTCTCATATACGAATAGAAAGTATTGTAACCTGCAAGTGATTAGACATGGAGAATTTGATGAATCTCATCTTTTTAGTCCATCCTGAGCCAGAAGAAAACCTTTTTGATATTATGTATGTCTATGAACATGATAGCTAAAAAACTCAACTAACTAGAAGGAATAAACTTGGTATGCTGCATTTGCACCAAACTTGTAGATTTCTGTCAAATTTTGGGAAGAATCTGTAAAATAGAAATTTGTCCTGCTGCATTTGAACACGATTGCTGAAAAACGCAACGATCTAGGTGGTTGAGATTTGGCATCTGATTTTATCATCAACGAGCAGGAGTGGTCTCCCCGAAACTTTCTCGTATCCTTCCTAACACGAGTGGGGAAAAATACACCAATCGCCAGTAACATGCGCCATTCCCTAACACAGGTGGGAATGAACGCGTGAATCGGTCGCGCCTTTTTTTTGCGTCCGATGATGAAGAAACCGAATATGCAATTTGAATGCCTTTTTTACTTTCTCGAATAAGAAGTATACAGAGAGAAAGTATTGTAATCGTCAAAAAATTCGAACTTGAGATTTTGACGAATCTTCACGTTTTAGACCTCCCCGAGTCCGAAAAACACAATTTTTGGATTATGTCTGTCTGTGTGTCTATGAACACCATAACTTAAAAACTATTAAAGCTACAGGATTGAAATTTGGTATGTGATCTTTACACATCATTTGTAGGTTTCTGTCACATTTTTGACAAAATCTGTCCACGGGAAGTCTTCCTGTCTATCTGACCATATTCATATGAACACTATAACTCAAAAACTAAAATAGCTGGACAGATAAAATTTGGTACACAGTTTTATCATCAGGAATGTAGATTCGTATCAAATTTTAAACTAAATCCGCCAAAGAGTTGACTGTCTATCGGTCTGTATAATTTCATGCTTCTAAACGTTATAACTCCTAAACGCAATGACTCAGATAAATGAAATTTGATATGCGATCTTCTAACCTTGGTGGTAGACTTGTGTCCGACTTTGATTTCAATCAGTTTTAAAAAATCATTCAAATTGCACATTCGGTTCAAATTGCATATTGCTATTATGTTGGAGCAATTTAAGGATGCTTGGCGATAGTAAGCTGCGGCCAAGCGGTTGTTTACAGTAAGGTTTCCTTTCGCTTTGGTGCGGTCTACGAAGGTCAAAGAAAATTGTGGTTAAACACAAACCAGGCGTGATAAGAGCAGCAGAAATTATGGCAATCCCTAAAATTGGATTTCGAGATGAAACGCATGGTTTAGGTGTGGCGAATAAGTGAGTGATATCTTTAATAAAATTTTATATTCCAAAACGTTCCATAAAATCTTGGTATTTGTGGAGTTACCGGAGTTTCTAATTTTTATTGTTGGGGGGGGGGGGGGCGGGGCCGGGAATGACACCTTTGCTATGAAGTATACGAGAAAGTTTAGGGGAGCTCATTCCCGCTGGTTTCAACCCATTGAAACGAAAATTATGCTCTTATCTACAGTTAATGTTAGAAGACCTCATACCAATTTTTATTTATCTAAGTCATAGAGTTTAGGAGCAAGCTTGTTCACAAGCATGCAATTATACAGACTAACAGACAGTCAACCCTTTGACGGATTTTGTTCAAAATTTGTAGGGATCTACATTCCTGGTGATAAAACTGTATACCAAATTTTATCTATCTAATTTAAGTTTTTGAGTTATCGTAATCACTTGACACGGACAGACAGACTTTCCATGGACAGATTTGGTTCAAAATTTGATAGACACCTGGAAATCATATGTAAAGATCACATACAAATTTCACCCCTCTAGCTCAAACCTTTTTCGAGTTATCTTGTTCACAGACACACTGACAGACAGACATAATTTCAAAACTGTGTTTTTCGGACTCAGGGAGTTCTAGAACGTGGAGATTCATCAAAATCTCGAGTTCGAATTTTTTGACGATTACAATACTTTCTTTTTGTATACTTCGTATACGAGAAAGTAAAAATGTAGATCTATAAAATTTTCCACCAAATACGCAACAAGGTTGGCTATCTTTCGGTGTATATGTTACGTCTAAAGCAAGAATGAAAGGTAAATCTAAGTGTAAACGGTTAAAGTGGGGATTACCAAGGCTTTGCGGCTAAAGCCTGAAGATTTCCCAGCGCTTCCACCTTTAACTGGCTGAAACTGGGTCTAGCCAATCTTAGTCGGTTAAAACCCGAAGTTAAGTTATATACGTTTATAAAGCAATATATTATTAGGTAATATGCAAATTACAGTAAACCATGATTAAAAACATTTATTTAATAATAAAAATACAAATTCAAATTAAATTAATCAGAGGTATTTTTAATTTCTATTTATTAATTTATTAATAAAAATACAAATTCAAATTATCTTAATAAGAGGTATTTTTAATTTCTATTTATTATTGCAAGATAAACTTGAATGGCATTTAGAGTTACATAAAATATTTGCAGCTTTGCAAAAACATTTCTTGGTTCCGCATTTTGTTTTACAATGGCATTTTTTTAAATCCTTGACCACCAGAAATTGATTGTAGATTTGAGAGTTGAGGTAAGGACTTGTTCTCAGCTGAAACATCCCTAATGTTTATAAATTTTGATTCATATACAACAAATTGATTTCTTGAAAACATTTCGGGAACTCTTCGGGCTTTAACCGACTAGGATTGGTTAGACCCAGTTTTAGCCGGTTCAAGGTGGAAGCGTTGGGAAATCTTCGGACTTTAGCCGAAGTAGCACAGCCTTGGTAATCCCCACTTTAACCGGTTAAACCTAGGTTTACCTTTCATTCTTGCTCCAACCGTAACATATCTATTCATACCTTTTTTTCAACGTAATAACTCTTAGCCCTCGTGTTGTTTCAAAATGGGACGTTAATGTAACTAAACTAAACTTAACGTGATAACTCTTAGCCCTCGTGTTGTTTCAAAATGGGACGTTAATATAACTAAACTAAACTTAACGTGATAACTCTTAACCCTCGTGTTACTTACTTCAAAATGGGACGTTAATATAACTTAACTAACCTTAACGTGATAACTCAAAACCAGAAACACAATTCAAAATTGTGTGCATGAATTTTAGTCAATGGTTTTTACACCTAAAATGTAACTTAGTGTCAAAGTTTGGTCCCGAACGGTCAATGGGAAGAGGTCAAAAATACACATTCGATTCTTTACCCTATAATATCAAGCTAAGCGCAAAGCGAATTGTATTGCTAAGTATACGAGAAAGCAAAGGGGAAAAAACTTCAACTGATTAATAACAATAAAATTTTGAGAAGAGTAGTACTTTCTGACACGTGAAATCTACTCTTTTGACTTCAAAGGATTTAATGTTATCTTTTTTTAGCTCCTTCTCAAATTTTGAATCCATGATTCGATTTGGTATCGTAATAAATCCCAAAACTGAATTGGGTTGAGCATTTGACGTGCATTATTTGAGCAAAGTGACAGATCATAGGTATAATAGGTATGCATGAACTGGTAAGAACGAAGTCCTATTATATCGTATAATAAATACAATAAATGTGCTATCAATATCCCTTGACGTGGGTTGCCTGATCCCTTATATTTCCTTTTTTCAATTTTTTTTGTTGTTAAACTGACTGTATCTATATCTTTAGATCCTCTCCTTTTATCCATCTCATTAAATAAGCAAAATATAATTTTTGTTCAATAAGGTATAAGTTTTTAAAACTTTTCTACCTGCGTCCGTACCAAAGTAAGAGGAAGCTAAGCTCTATACGAGTGGGGATGTAGCGTGGCCTAGTAGTAATAGTGATATTAAGTTTAAACTATCTCATGAGAATTCTTTTGATTTTATTTGAAAACAATAATGCGTGCAGCAATCTTTCACAGTTAGGGTGGAAAATCTGAGGAAACAGGCAACTTTTCATGTCTTAGAATGAACGTAGGAAATTTTTAAACGCTTTAGAAACTTGTTAGAAGTGCGTTATTATCTAGTAATAGATCATGAACACTCCTCATCTTTCGGAAATTTATCGAGATTTTAATAGTCAAATAAGAGGCCGGTGATATCGGATTGAATATTTATTAGAAAATTAACATACCGCGAATATTGAGCCCGCTGATTTGAAAATGTGGATCAAATTTTACATATTATCAATAGTTTATTTCATTGTGAAAGCTTTATTTTATTTATTTTAGAGTACAAGAGAGATTGTTTTAGTATTAAAGATATGTTTTTGTAATTTTGGCCACGGACACTATCTAGATTCCACACTGACCGTTACTCTGTAACATCAGCTAATCCGAATTAGAATCCCAAAAAGTATGAGAAAAGAAGTCCTTATAGTTTTCATGAAAATATAATTCGTTGAACACATTTTACTGTAACAAAATAAGTCTTATATCTAGTTTAAAAATTCATAAAAATACAGAATTTCGTTATTGCAATCAGAACAGTTACAGAATCAGTATTCATTCTTGCTTAATTTATGAATCATTTCTCTACAAACGATAAAGTAAGAAAAAATCATACATATCATGCAATCACCATAAATGGTATCAACTGCTATATAAAGATTGCATAAAGCTTTAATGAATATATCTAATTAGATGTGAAAGAAGACACGTTTTACAATACAGACATGTTTTATTATGAAGATTTTTCATAATAAAATATGGTATATTTTATTATGAAATATATTCATTATTTATAAGATAAATTATGAAACGCATGCTAGTACTAGTACTATGCAAGAAGCTTAATAACAGGTTATTTCACTTAATACCAACTATATGTATCATGCTATTCAATAAAGCAATCATCGTTTCTAGTTGGTATGATTACTCACGCATGCACTTGGGACATAATATTACCGTACCCTAGATTTCTGTATACTAGACTTGATTACAATAGAAAATTTCAGTTCTTCACTATCGATTATTATTTCGAATAACCTTGATTTGGAAGGGGATATTCGATTATTTGGATTCAACTCAAGATATGTTGAACTTCATCAAGAAAAGAATCAAGAACGAAATTAATATGATTTATTTGTGTGCAAGTTATCATGTCTGTAAATAATAATATTTTTATAAATAATGTGGAAATCATAGAAAATAATACCGTAATCAAATAATAGAAATTTAAATTAAAAGAAAATAAATTAAAAGAAAAACAATGATAAAATGAAAAGTAATGAAAACAATAGACGTTTTTGCGTGCAAACGCAGCAGCAAAAAGTAATTGCTTCAACAGAAATTTTTAAAAAGTACAACAAGAACTATAGAAAAACCAAAAGTTACCAATACTTAGAACAATTTGTTAAGAAATTATTCAAAATGAAAAGGAACTAAAATGACTCACTCATCAGAAACCACACGCCATTTTTAGTTAAAAAAGGAACAAGATTTTCTGTGGAAAGGAATGACAAAAAGTCAAAATTTATTCCTTCCTGTGGTCTGAATCTTGTCCGGCCACCAAATAAAGAACATAAATCCAAAATTTTTTCCAATCCATAATCAGAAGAAAGAGATAAAAATTTTACCTTCTTTCAGAAGCAAGCCAAGCAGAAAAATGACGCTATAGATACAAAACAATCAACGATCTAGAAGCTATCCAGTAACTCCATCTATGAATAAATATTCGAACTATTTCTCAGGAGAACAATATTAATCCGTAATCAAGCTAGCGCCATTGAAGAGATCATACAATTTTAGGTTGGCACAAAAATCGTTATCTTCGTATAATAATTTTCGAAGTCATGACCAGAGAATATCCGCATTAAGAAATAAAAAAACACCAGTGACAAACTACCTCCGGAAAAGATGCTTTTAGACAACTTGCACTGATGGCAATTGAGAAAGTTTAGTTTCATAAAACATGGGTATAATTATTTTTGAGAACAGATTATAAGTGACATTTTTGTATGTAAGTATACGAGAAAGTCGAGTGGAGAACCCTTACATTAATCACACACAACTTTATTTTGTAACAAAATGATTGGAAAATTATTATAAATATTAACTACTAGCTGATGCCCGAGACTTCGTCCGCAAGAGTTTGTTGCTCGGGATAAAATATTTTCATGTCTTTATAGATTTAATCTAAAAAATGCTTTTATGTGAAATATTATAATAAACAAAATCCTTTTGCCATCTGAAATGTTTAATTAAAATGAAAATCAAGTGAAGCAAACAGTCTTTCATTTTTTTCATAAATTACTAATAATGTTTAAAGAATGACATGAAATTTAATGACTCTGGTGTTTCAGTTTTATTTATATAGATAAACTCTGACGGAAATGTTGCAAAAAAACTTTCGTCTATTGCTGGGAATTGTATTTGAAGAGACTTCCAAAAATTAATTAAAAATAAAAGGAATGTTACATGGAAATGAAATTGGTATCAATGAAAGCTATTTCTATGAACTTTAAGATGGTGTTAAAATGGCTCTTGTGTAGTAATATGTTCCGAAGTTATTGCGGAAAAATATTAAAATTTAAAGTAATTTTTAATGAATTAAAATTCTAATTAAAATTTCGAAAAATCCTTTCTTAGTGAGCACCTACTACCCAAGCAGTAACCACCTGCCAAATTTCAAGATTCTATTTTCAGTGGTTTGGGAGATTCGGTGATGAGTTAGTGAGTGACTTTCTCTTCTACATATATAATGTATGCAAGAAATATTTTAATTTTCGATATAAATTGCAACACTTATCATTTTGTAAAATTTTATTTGATATTCGCATTTCTGATTTTATTGTAAAAATGAAGTTAATTGATGAGATTTCATTTCATGAAATTATGACATTTTTGAACACCGTTATTTATGTAAATGAATATGCCACAGTGTTTCTTAACTTTTAATAGCTATTTTTGAGTTTCAAGGCGTATTTTAATTATTAGAAAGGATTTATATCTTTCAAATTAAGTCTTTCAAATTCGCCTTGTTTATTTTTAACATATTTTTTGTGAAACCATCATTTAAAATGTGCGGAAACCATTTTTATTTTGTGCATTAAATTTAATTGATTTTTTTAAACAGGAATACGCTAAAGTACATTGAATATTAAGCACATTTTTCAATGAAATACAAAGAACCTTCATTTCTGCTTCTTGCGATTGCTAATCGAAAAAATGCTTTAAATAATTGGAATTCAAAACGTGATTTACTTAAAGTTCTTACTTGTACAATTGATTTCGAAAATACAGTGCAAAAAAATCTTCGATTAAAAATATTTTTCCATTAAAACTGTAAAATATCGTATTTTTTACCCTTATAGTAATTATTAACCCCATTTAAATCTTTTAAGATTTATTTCGTACATACTACGTGAAGTTTTTAAATATGTAACATGAGACTTTCAATTACCATTCCCATTTTTTAAAAAAATTGCATCATGTTTTTCTTGGTTTCATATATTTTAAAAACAGCAATGCTAAAAGACTTGGGAATGTCTTTATCCTTCCACCATAAATTCGAATAATTGGAAATATGATACATTATCTTAAAATATTTTCTAAAAATTTTAAAGAATTTTCTTCTAAGTAATGCATCTCAAACTATGCATTACTTTGTAACAATTATAGGCATTTCATCGTTGTTTTCTCATTACAAAAGTAATTCAGTAAGAATTTTATTAATTGTCAGTAAAATTAAAAAAATTATGACTTAATTTTATTCTATATTGCTTCTCAAATACATACGAAATCAGAGTTTAAATAAAATTGTAATAATTCACAAAATTTAATATAATTAATTATTTCTGAAATTCAGCAGTATAAATGTATCTTTAATTCGCTAGTCTAGACAAGTACCTTTGAAACACAAAAAACTTGATGTTGCGATAAATTTGAATGAATTGATTTAAAAAGTTACTACCCAGTATACTTACTCAATCACGACAGTTTTTTTAAAAGAAAAATTGTCATCTACGTTTCAACGCAATTTCTGTGCTAAATGTGTTTACTATACAGATGTCCGGTCTCAGGGCACTATTAGTCGAAAGCGAATAGAGAGGCAACTGGCTGCACAACTGGTTGCTCCGCCAGTTGCCGGAGTATTTTAAAACCCGGCGACTGATGGCGCAACTTTTAAATAATAGCTAACTTTTACCGGGAAATAAGCATTTGAGAAAATGGCGTCGAAGGAAGAACTTTTTCTCCTTGCTCTTCTATTAAAAAAGGAAAGGCGAAGGGTTAGGAAAATGTGAAAACATCCCATGTTTTTTCTCGACTGACTAGATGATTATATTATACATTGTTTGACGATAGAAGTGCAGATGACAGTATCAATGTTACTTGCCCATCCCCACCTCCCGCATTAAGACGACTCCGTACCTCGTAATGACCATTGTCAGATGGGTGGAAAGAACGTCTTTGTTCGATCAGTATGATTGATCGCCTCAATATCTCTCAAAGAGAAAATAGCTCTTTTGAAATTATCTAGGCTTTTTTCAGATGACTAAGTAGTCATCAATGGAATTGTGTACATTTACACTGGTTTTGAACGCATTGTAATCAAAATAAGCTCTATAGTGAGAGTCTTTCATTCTGAAATCTTTTGGAAGGTTATTGAGGAGCCATAAATTACAAGAACATGATATTGTATTCACTTGAAACCACACATGGTAGCTTGTCACCTAAGCTGATACTAATGTGTGTTTTCAGGGGAACAAGGATTATTCATCGTGCCCTCAAGTAGCTCTTTACTACACTCTGGTCATTTCCGTGGGTTCCCCCTTGCGTTTAGAGTTCGCATTTCTCTGGTTCATAATTTCGAAGACTAAGCTTATGACTTTCAGAAAATTATTTTCTACTGCATCTTACTTTATGTAAAGTAATTATTTGCATTGTTTTGGATATCTGTTTAAAATAACATTATTAAGCACAAGCAATCTAACTCAATATTTTTTATTTTTCTTGATATTTTATTAAATGGTTGGATATTTAAGTAAATTATTACTTCTTGTTTTCATTCAAACAAGACATGCTTTTTTCGCTGAAATTATTACCTACCACCATTTGTTAATTCTCAAAGCACTTCGGTTTAATTATAGACTTGGGCTAATGTCACAAATAATGATTTTATGGATAATTTTAGCCGGTGGCTGCTACTCGCGGGGGGGGGTGAGTCCCCCACCCTCTTTTACCGGAAAAAATTAAATTTTCATTTCTCTTTAGCTCCTAAAACTAGGAATTATAAAAGAACAATTGTGTCCGAGGAAGCTAGCTAATTTTGTAACTTAATTTTTAATTTTTTTTTTGTCAACGGGTACTTTTAGCGTCCATAAATTTTTTGCCCCCTTCCCACTTTTTTCACCCAATCGCCGCCACTGCATGCGTTTCCCAATAGAAGAAAAATTGGTCTTCACACTGGGATAAATCATGCCATAGTCATTTCATTGCTTCTCCTAATATATCGTGAACATTTATCTGAAATTTTGAAAATTCTTGCAAATTATTATCCATGACAAATTATTATCTTAGCTGATCATTAGTTATGAGACAGTTTCATAATTGCTTCTACACTAACAAAATATATATTTCAGATGTATTTAAAATAATTTCAATCGGAAATATTAATATTAGTTAATATGATTCATTTAAGTAAAAGGTTTATTTCTTTTTCAAAATAATAATTTTTTGTAACTAGTAGTAAATAAGGTATGCAAAAAGAAACGACTGAGTATGTCTATGAATATTTATTAAAAATGAAACAGTATATTATTATATACATGCAAAAAGCGCAGCATATATACATATAACTAACACTTTCCAAATGATAATATTATTGAAAAAAAGAACATAGTCACTGATTCCACATGGCTATTTAAAAAAAATATCATAAAATAGCAAATACTATAGACAGCTAAGAATCTAATGAAGGACTATGGAATTGAGAGCAAATTTTCATATGACGTTCCATATGCGCGCGCTGCTACATCGAATGATCAGTCGCACCACCAGTCGCCCTCGGCTAATAGGCTACGTTTACTACAATGCCCCGTCACACGTTTGGGCGACTGAAAATCGCCTGTGCAGTTGCCAGCTCTTAAAACGGGCTGCAACTGGTTGCTCAGTTGCGCCACTGATTGCCATTGGATAATAGGATCCATTGGATGCAATGCCAGGCGACTTGCCGATGCGATAAGTTGCTCCACTGGTTGCTTACGGCTTAGGGTATTCAAAAGTAATAGCACAATAATGAGCTATAAATTTCAGTAACTTTAAAGGAAGACACTCTTCAAGTTTCGTTGCTAGTTAATAAGTTCATTGTCAGCCCTATTAGTGGTTCCTGAGATGCGGAAGAACAGTTGCCGGATCTTTTGCCAATTAGTAGCATATGAGGTATGACTAAATTAACTGTTTAAGCTACACTGAAACTTCGATTCGAGAAATCACTCGTTTAACCGTCGGTTTCTGTTATCCGTCATCGTCTAAAAAGCAAAAGAAGTAATTCCTATGGTAGTAACATTAAAAAAGTATCTGTCGAATTCTGTTGAAGTTTCTGGTGTTGAAACAATGACAGATTGTTTACAAGAGAATATTGACACTCGTTTTCCAGACATACAACTAAATGAACATTTTTCGATAGCTACTATTTCAGATCCTAGGTTCAAAATGCTTTTTTTCAACAGGGAACATATTGAATTTTCAATTTGCTGGATGGCTTCATTATCTATATTTTCTGTATTATTGTAAAAATTGCCTGAGATCTTTTAATGAAATCTTTTAAACTGGTGAGAGTTTAATGGCTTTTCTGATGTCTTCATTGCGCATGTACCATCCATCCAGCTTTGCAAATTTAATTTAAATTTCTATTATTTGTAGTTTTACCATACATTTCTGTAGTTATTACTACAGGGAACCCTTTGGGTTCCGATCTCGGGGGTATACAGTGGCGCTAATGTTAATGTACATTACTACTATTGTATTGAAGTTTATATTGATCATTTCGTAAAATTAAATATAACATGTATTTTTATTCAAAGGATTTTATTTTCATTCTCTTCCCAAGACAGAACGCCTCCCCATATCCCCGTAACTAATGCCATGACGGTAACTGTACCGGTTGTATCCCAAGAAAGCAGAGAAATCACGTTTCTGTACATATGCATTAAGAGATTTCTATTATCCATTTATTCGGCTATCTGTCACAGCCTTGATTCCGCCGGTGACGATTAATCGAAGTTCTACTGTATTTCAAATCATACAAGTTGTGAATTTCTGTCAACTAAAGAAGGATTTTAATAAAGCCTCAGGCAAAAAATGTCAAACAGAAATATGGGAGGACAGGAAGTGGGACCTCCTCCTTTAAATCTCCAACAATTTCTCATATGTTACTAAATTGCAAGAGATCTTTTTAATTTTGTTAGAAAACTGTTGTGAAGTAGTCTTACATATTCATAATCGGAATGAGGAAAAATTTTCCTTTTAATAAATGTCTTCTAGGAAAGAACTTTATTTTTAAATGAATACGTATTTGTTTTATTAATTCTGCAATTCTTTTACAGTTTCATTCGTTAATAAGTATTAATTGAACGAACAAGTAACAAATTAATCCTGAAGTCCATGCTTCTCTACGCATCCTTTGTCGTTATTATTCATTTCCAAAATATACTCAGCTCTCTTTTGAGACCATAAAAAACTTATTGTTTCAGTTCTGGAAGTATCGATTGCAGAACATCAATAGCGGGCGAACACGAAAAATAAAGAGGCATTAAGCAGAGACAGGTATTGGAGTATGGCTGAACACATTCTTATTAGCTTAAGCCATTTCGTCCACTTGCCGGGATTTCCTTCTTCGAGAACATCTGATTTCTGATGAGAGCATCGCCCTCGGCCGTAATGAATTCACTTCAGTGCTTAACCAAGGAGAAAGTGATAGAAAGAAGGAATTGGTAACCTGCCTCTTTTATACTGCCAATAAATTTATTAGAAAGAAAAAATAATAATCTTCTGCGGGATTCAAGGCACTTTTTTTATTTGCCGAAACCAGTTGTTAGTGGAGAGAGCGAAGTGTATTTGGTTATTCGTGAGAAATAGGTAAAATGAAATCTGACGTATTTTCGGTGATAAAAACTGTATTCATTCTCTGAAGCGATTTGGAAACATTGAACGCGTGATAATTTAATAAGAAGACATTTTGAAACGCAGGAAGTTACAGGAAAGTGGAACTAATTTTATCAAAACAATTTTTTGTTGGAGTGAACAAAGATACTTTAAGTCAGCTTACGAGAAAACTCTTACAAGATATACATAAAATCACAGTAACGCTTTTTAAAAGTATTCTTTATTCAAGAAAATGTAGGAACTTCCATTGTAAGTTACAGGGTGACAATTATTGAGCTATATGAAATAAAAAAAATAAAATTTTACAAATATTTTATTTAAGTGTAGATATGCGGATTTAGTTTATGACATATTCGATATGCCGATCGATGGTTATGACGTGGGGCAGACGTAGAGCAAAATTCTGCAAAAATTGCTGAAGTGTCGAGACATCGACACTACCAGTAGAGTGGGTCGAAAAAAATAAATATTTTTTTTTCGGAACGCTTTAATGCGGAAAAGTTGCCTATTGTAATAAGAAGAAAAAGGGCATAAAAAATTTAAATCGATTAACATCTTCCGTTCGCGCATCGCACTTGAATGTTAATGAAAAATTGCAAAATCGAGCCTTTTTTGTAAATTTTTTAAGCTAGTTAAAACTTTTAACATAAACACGCTTTAGTTTTTTATGCTTGTTTTATGGTTTAAATAGCCTAAATAAATTAAATTCTGATCAATAATCTAATTTTTACCGTTCGCGCAGCGTCTCAGAAAAAACAGAAATGTACCAATTTTTCGCAATTTTCACTGTCCAACTCTTCGCTCGTTTTGCTAAAACAAAACGACCCAGAACTCACCACGTGGAGTTCCACCCACACCCACACCCTACCCAACCAACCATCCAATTGTTGGGTGTAGTATTTACATTATATTTATAACTATTTATAAAGATTTTCCATAGAGTAGAATTCTTTGGCTTACTGTGTTTTTTACTTTTTCTTTTTTGTATCTACTATACATTTAAAGTCTGATTTTTTGGAGAAATTAGACATAACCGATCTAGATTTCAGTGTTGCTCGGATATAGCCATCTATAGCTTCACGTCCACATACTTTATTCGAGGCCTTTGTCACAAGTTTGATGCACCTCTCCACAGCCTGGGTGTGACAGGAAAACTTTTGTATTTCTTTGATGGGCGTAGTGTCAGAATTGATGAGTGATTCATCACTTAGGTCCATCATCTTCACTTAGATCCCGCAGCATTGGCGGAGGATACACCACACAAGAATTCCAATTAATAATTTCATTGTAATCGGAAGCTTGAAAGTTTATCTTCGGTGGTGTGAAATTTCTAACAGTCTTCTTTTTTGGGACGATTTGTCTTGCTTTTAAGATCCTTCTGTGACCGAGCTCCCAAATATGTTCTCTTTCATCGACAAGCATTGCCAACAGAACATTCTCTGCGTGCGCAAAGAACGCATTTCGTTGTATTACTGGATCGACAACTTGAAGTAATTCATCGGATAAATACCGTGATGTTTGGATTGCTTGAAAGACATGTTTTGGTCCGTCAGTAAAATATTTGCTCTTTTTTATGGCAAACCACACAGGCATGTATGATTTTAAGATGAAGCCAAATATTTCTTTTAAGTTTCCGGATGGATCTGATGAACAATTCTATCATGGATGGATGGATGGTCTGATACAGCCTAAAGACTCGGTTGGCCGCAGTAGCAGTCTGGAATGGTACAAAGGACCAGGGTCCGATTTGCCAAGTCTTCTGACAATGTCCCAAGGTGATTGCATTTGAAATGTACAACAAATACTGTTGATCTTTGCTCAACAAATTCCTATCTATATCAGGAATCGAACAATCGACCACAGGGAGTTTTTCATAGCAAGTGAGCTGCTGCTCGATTGGCCCACTAAAAGATTTTGGTCCTGCAGTTTGACGGTGGCGGAAAATGAAGCACTGAAAATGTGGCTAAAAGGAAGCTCATTAAAATGCAGGAGGCATATGCTCCACTGTAGCGGGCGTCCTACATGATTTTCCATTCGGTGGATGACACTGTTCTTCCATCCAGTGTTGGTTACAGTGCCATCAGACTCTATTACTTCTAGTTTTCTCATTCATCATTAGCTAATGTTGTTAGAATAATCATTAAACAAACATAACACAAAACAATGCACAGCACACACAGCACCAAATCGTGTACCACTTGCAACAGCCAAAGAAAGACTGAAGTGAAGGTCGTAGTGGATGGTGCACTGTAAAAAAAATCCCGTAAAATTTACGGTTTGAAACTGGCAGCTGGGTTGGTTGTGCAAAACTGTAAAAGTTACGAAGTAAATCCGTAGGCAAAACGGTTTTTTACCATACAAGAACAAGTTTTTTTCGTAAAAGTTACGAAGTAAATCCGTAGTCACAACGGTTTTTTACCATATGAGATCAAGTTTTCTCCGTAAAAATTTAGTCATCGAAGTAAGTGACGTCATCGACTGAGTTGAGTTGTTTTTTTTCCTTCTGTTCGAGTTGAGTTGAAACGTGCTG
The DNA here is from genome assembly GCA_013235015.1 of Araneus ventricosus. Taxonomy (NCBI): domain Eukaryota; kingdom Metazoa; phylum Arthropoda; class Arachnida; order Araneae; family Araneidae; genus Araneus; species Araneus ventricosus. The sequence goes on along the minus strand of BGPR01023053.1, from coordinate 7,709 downwards.
ATGTGTATTATCAATTAGGAATATTAATTAATCAAGACTTAATTATTAATTTCAATTAGTTTAATTAATCTAATTTTTAATTGAACTTACTTGGACGATTTCGATGCAAGATGGCGAAAAAACTTCAAAATCCTCCGAGCTGGGGATCGAAACCGCGTTCATAGAGCTAGCAGGCAGTCGCTCTAACCACTAGACCACCGGGGACTTCATACAATATGGTAAAAATAATCTATTTGAGCTTTAATGTCACTATAACTCTAGTGGCGCCATCTAGTGGTGTAAAAATCAACTATTGCCAGAACACGTGTTTTAAGGTTAGCTTTTATGAGTGACAACAGATTACTTCTACATGTATAAACAATTAGACCATGCCCTGTTTAATATGATATTTCATTTATTTCTTTGTTTTAAATAAAAAGGTTTTTTAATGTGTCAGTTTTCCTTCTAAACGATACGTGTTTCATATGGAAAATGGTTGATTCTGAATCGAATGAAATTAAGTTTTTTTCGCAAAATGTTAAAAGCTACATTATTCTTCAAACTTCTAAGCTTATTTTGAAAATTGGAGAAAGTATTAGTGGTGATATATTTTTTCTTCCTAAATTATTTATTTTTTTTGTTCATGCATAATTAAAGTCAATACATTCACTTATTCCACTATAGAGGAGATGGGACCCTATTAAAAACATGAAATGAATGCAATAAAATTACATTTAAGAAAAAGGAAAAGTTATCGTACGGAAAGCAATACCGTATGACGAAAAACAGAATTTGAACTGACTGTTTTAAACCGTTTATGGCTGGAGCGGAAAACGGTGAAAAACCGTTTTGTCAGCAAAACAGCTTTAAACCGTCAAATATACGGAAAAAGTGCGGAAAAAAACGGATATTTTTTACAGTGTGGCGACTGGCGAGTAGAAGACCAAGTTGGTGGTGGTGGGGGGAGGGGTGCGGCAGAGTAGGTAGGGCGGGTTCAGTCTAGTTCAATTTAATTCAAGTGCGTACTGGTTCGTTTTGTTCTACCAAAACGAACGAAGAATTGCTCATTGAAAATTGCGAAATATTGGTAAATTTCTGTTTTTTCTAAGACGCTGCGCGAACGGAAAAAATTAGATTATTGATCAGAATTTAATTTATTTAGGTTATTTAAACCATTAAACAAGCATAAAAAACTAAAGCATGTTTATTTTAAAAGTTTTAACTAACTTAAAAAATTTACAAAAAAGGCGCAATTTCGCAATTTTTCATTAACTTGTAAGTACGATGCGCGAACGGAAGATGTTAATCGATTTAAATTTTTTTTATGCCTTTTTTCTTCTGATTGCAATAGGCAACTTTTCCGCACTAAAGCGTTCCGAAAAAAAATATTCATTTTTTTCGGCCACCCTAACTACCAGTTCTATTGAACTTTTCAATCACATTTTTGATTGTTATAACTCTTGGACCGGTTTTCTTCAGCTTGTATTCGGTCGCAAATTTTCTTTGAGCCGAAATCGGGCTGTTATTGCTCGAATAATAGGCCTTGACAATCGATATACGCTCAGAAACGCTGTATTTCGACATTTTCAACGAAAAATGAACAACAATAAGAGTCCGCATGCTGAAAAAAAATCCCAACATACCTTGCATTCAATCGCCAAGTTTTACTGAATCTCGCCAACGGTTCGAAAGTTATCAAGTTTTTTTTTCGTATAGTTCAATAATTGTCACCCTGTAACATTTTCTTAGAATTTTGAAGTATGACAAGTCACATTACATAATTTCTTTCACTTTATTGGTAGGTGAAAATTTTAGACAAGTTTTCATAGGATTGATTTTTATAAATGCATTATTTTCAAGTTGACTGGTTAGAACTGTACAATAGGGTGATAACGAAAAACTTCTTTTTGAAATTCAGAATTTCTAGTCAATAAAAAGTTATCACTATGATCACATATTTACCTTGTATTATTTATTACTTTGCATTATTTTACTTGTTATGTCGCACTTAGCTCGTGTTACATAAGGAACTATTAGACACAGAAACACTGCACAACTAACGTTGATTATGTTTTGTAAGATTAATTAGGCATGAATAAATCTGATGCACACATTTCCACGTGAAAGTAAATATTGTTTCTGGGAAACTTTGTTTCCTTCAACGATAAAATAAAGTCATTCAGACTTTTTGTAGGAGAAATACAACTTTCGGATGAGTTCTTTAAACATTTTACAATGCAACTCTGAATATTCCTAGCTTAAAAATACAGTAAAATTTGTATTCCGAAGTTGTTAATCTAACAAGCTTTTAAAGAAATCATGTTCAGGTTCTTTTCACTGCTTTGTTTTTGTTACGAAAGTAATATGTTCGCGAACATTCAGGTTTGCTCTAAGATATGCCTCCCGATGTTCGAAAGAAAATAGTATTATGCGTCGCTGTGAAAAAAACACATTATTCGCAAGACTTATCACTAAGGGAACACAACTTCTCTGAGATACAGTGAAGGTCAAATCAAATCCATTCAAGAATGCGTTTTGAGGTTTACTGCGGCAAAATTAATAGGATGGTTTTACCTCTAGGGAGAGCGAACTTTTTTAAAACGCTTTTACTAAGTTTGAAATGTTACATGTTTGTATGCATATATGTAAGGTTGGAATTTTGTGATCGATTTTTCACGCACTTCTTAATGCACTAGAGTTCTGAAATTTTGTATATTTATTGGGTATTGATGACAATGCAATATTTTAATACATGTTTGCACTCGGTAGGCTTCAGTAGTGCCATCTATAGTATTTTTGAGAACTAAAATTCTTTACACAGTAATTTAAATGTTTCAATAAAAATAAAAATAAGTCAAAGCAAACATCGTAAAGGCTTGAAGATTTAGACTGCTCGAAACTAACTGGTAAGAAGGCTTGTATATCACAGCATTAGCAGAAATGCACAGAATGAGAAACATCTAATTAAAAGTTCCATTACAAACCAGTAAGCCGATTCGTATTCCGTTATATTAAAAATAAATCATTACTTGTGTACCGAGTTAATATCACAATGCATAAATAATCACAATTTTCTCATATGGTACAATAAAGCATAGGGTCCATTACGTACATACTATCAGACCTTTTTCAATAAAATAATTGCTTTAGTTAGTTGATGTATAAAATATTTATACTGAATTAAGACATAAATTAAAGACTAAAAACTAGAAAACAATAAACATAAAAAACTAAAAAAACCCCGCTTTTACCAGTGCATTAAAAAAGAAAATAATAATTTTTTCTCAAAAAATCTGGAGGTCAAAACAAAAATCGTAAAAGCGTGAGGCGCTGAAACCAATAGGAGAAAGATATAAAACAACAATGATTATTATAAGAGACGAAATGTTATTAAACATTCATCATAGAAAATATATTATAAATGTGATTACATTTCTAATTTGCTTACAGCTTTTTTACCTGCGCTTCACTCTTTTCCGATTTTTGTTTTGACCTCCAGATTTTTGAGGAAAAATTATTTTTTTTTTCGTTTTTAATGGATTGGTAAAAGCGTTTTTCTAAAAAGTTTTTTTAAAATTTATTATTATTTAAATTACATTTGTTGAAACAAGAGCTAAAGAATGTCACCTGGTGGTGCTGCGCTCTGTTTCCAGGTTTCTATATCATATTGTAACTCTCTCGCTGATGAAGTCTTGTTGGTTTTTGTTCAGTGCTTGTCTTGTACTGAGTGTGTTATGTATTAATCTTCTATGTTTACATCAATAAATTTTTATGTTGCTTACGATTGGAGTTTAATTCATGTTGCCAGCGAGTCCTTACTGACAGGTAAGCGAAATTGTTGAATTTAATGCGAGTTGTGTATTAGCGAGTATATGAATTTACGAAGTTTAAACAACATTTTCTTAGTTTTTTTAGCTTTTTTCCTTGAATTATATTTCTACACTAAGAGACAAAAAAACCTAACTCTTATGATAAATACTCAAAGCAACTTGATTTAAAACATTTTCTCATTCCGTTCCTGAAATTTATTACAGCATGTAAACATTATATTTAAAATTTGCAGAAAAAGCTATATAAAGAGTTTCAATTAAGATATTTTATGTCTTTTAAAATATGAGGAATATCTACCTTCCTTTCAGACAACTTTCTTGCATACAGAGAAAAAAACCCATCGAATTCGAAAGACTTATTTTAGCTATTGCGCATGTTTTAACATGAAATGAAGTTAAACACTTCATAGAAAAAGTTTTTGCACACAGAAAGTCTAAATTGCCATTTGAATTTTAAAGGAAAAAGTTACAACAAAGCACTAATAATTTAAAGACAGTTCATTAAGTTTAATGCTGGAAGACCCAAAATTTGATTATGTTTTGTCCAATTTTTCACTCGAAGGTTTTCCCTAAACATAAGTAAATTGTTTTCATATGTAAATTAAGCAAACCATAGAGGCTACGAAGCGACAGCAGAGATTGAAATAGTTAAACAATATCTATGCACATCAAACAACTTGCTTATAACGTATTAAAAATCCACATGCTTTAATATTAACACTTTTATTTTTTTCTACACTTAGCTCACGTCATTTTCTTTCATAATTTCTTCTTTATATATACTTTGGTAATATATTAATTACATTTCCGCTTACATTTTTAATACATTCCATTAATTTTTATGTTGTTGGGACTATCATTTGATCTAGCGCAAATAGGCAAATCCATGAGTGCATTCATGATAAAGGAAGGTGTGAAAGACCCTTCATTTTAGAATTTCATTTTTATTTTTAGTACACATAATAAATTTTTCCAGGCAAACTTACCAAACAGTGTGATTAAAAATTTTTTGCTGAAAATATACCATCTTCTATCTTGTATATAAATAATAATAATTTGACTTAACAGCAAACTACTTCGCCGTAGATCTCTGTTCACGAAGTTGCAAGGACAAAGTATTGGACAACGTCAGATTAAATGACCAGGCCCACATCATAAGAAATAATAGAAAAACAACAAATCAGCCAGTATAGTGATTGAAAAGGGAAACCTCTGATATGACGAACCTAATATAATATTCGGCATATGAACATATTTTAGAACTTCACTGAAAGATAGCAAGAAAAAAATTTCTTACTTAATCAAGAGTGGCGTTAGAGTCGAGGGGGGTAGGGTCTCCTCGACAGAGGGGGCACGATCTGCTGTACAAGGAGAGGGACGGAATGATGACCCTATCAACTTTTTGCCATATCTTTATTTATCTATTAGTTGGATAACCCGTTGCATGAACAGGGCACAAAAATTGTCCCCACAGGTGGGGCCTTGGTCCCCCCGGACACCCCACTGGCGCCACCCATGCACCTAATGGATTATATACTTTCTTCTTTTGATTGTTTCGATTTCCTTTGATTACAGATCGGTTTGCTAGATTTCTTAAAATAATATTCAATCTGTCCCCCCCCCCCCCCCCAAAAAAAAAGACACGCCTTCTTTTGTTCAGTATTTGAAATTCCAAGGGCCTCATACGATAGGATTTTTAATCCCACGTCTTTTAAGGCTTGTGACCGCGATGGTAAAATCATCAGCAAATACTTCAAGAGAAACTTCCAAATGCTTACATCTTGAATACTTCACTTTATAGCTAGAATATTTATATTCAAAAATAATACAAAGATTTTTTCTATTTTTCTAAGGATTGAGACAAAATAATGATCTCATTACTAAAAAAATCATCAAAAAATTTTCTCATTTCATGTAATTTTAAGTTGCCCTTAATATTTTTTCCTAATACTATTTACATAGCTACTCGATTCCTCCATCAAAAATCATTAAAATGTTTTATATTAAAACGCAATTTGTAGGATTATTGTACAAGCTTCCACTCCTCTTCTATAAAATGCTGATGATCACTGTTTTTAATCATATTGTTGTATTATCATCCTCATTTTCTGAAATAGTATTTAGACAGAAATTTCAGTACATGGAAACAATAAATCAGTGATGACTTGCTACATCAAGAGAAATAAATTTCTGATGACTTGTTGAAAACTTTCCACTTATGCATGCCATTTAACTCATGCGAATGTAAATCTCAATGTAGATGATAGAAGGTTTCGCCTTCAGTTGTTTGAATCAAAAATGTTTGCTTATAAATCAAATCCTTATGAGGATGGAGAGAATTAACAATCAAGTGCTAACTATCACATCATATCAATAATGACATTTGGATCAGCAATGATAGCGTAGGTTTCAGATTACTTTTTAGGAGATATTTAAATCTATCAATACTAGCTAGTTTTATTCACTTATTGAAAAAAAAATGACCTTCAAGAATACATGGTTGATGTCCTATCACTTGGCAATGCTTCTAAGTTCTTTTTTATTTTGATGTTTTAATTAGGGGAAAAGTGTTTAAAGAATGCTTTAGCTTTATCCCTAAAAGTAAAAAAAAGCGGTCTTGTATTACTTTCAATTTTGTTGCGTCTTAATTTTCACGTTTAATAAAGAAAGTATAATCATAGCATAAGTTACACTTTGTTTCAATCCATTTTAGACATAGGCGATATTAGGAGCATATAGTGGGCGATATTAAGAACACTGTTTTTAGTAGGAAAAATGACGCGGTCTAGAAAAACAGTTTTGGTGCTTGTTTTCGTTTAAGTGTTAGAGTTTTAATTTAGTATGTTTTTGGCTAATAAGTCCAGATAATAGACTGGGGCGATTTTTAGACAAATTGCACATGAAATAGTCCTCTGCTTAAAAGAATGGCTCAAGTGGGCGACACTTGTGCCCCTACCTTCTATCCATTGATACTTCCTTGACGATTCATTACTTCCGATAATTATAGGAAATGAGTTATATTTCAATCATATTACAGTCATATCTTCTGATAATCATAAGAGATAATAATCAAATAAAAAATATATATGCTATTCACTCAACTGCGCCTTTGCCTGAACTGGATTATAAAATAAAAATTTACGTTTTGTAGCAATTATTATTTTTTTATTTTGCGTGCATTATTTAGTTTAATTTCTTTGTTAATATCTATTTAAAAAAATATTTCGAAAAGATTATCGTCTTGTCGCTATTATAAGTAACATCGACATTTTTAAATTAAAAAATCTTAAAACTTTGTTTTTTCATCTTTTCAAATCATGAAGGATAGAAATGTTTGAGGATAGAACGCAAAAAAATCTCTCATCTCTGTAACTATTAATCATATCATTCATGAAAACATTTTTCATTTTAGACACATACCTATTCCTAGTCATTGCACTATAATTATGTAAATGAACTCACCGATTGAGCAGTTACAAGAACAAGAAAGTACCTGGAATAAAAGAATAAATCTAATTACTCTTCGCTCAGCTGGATTGTAATTTCATTAGGGAAGGATTTTTTTCCTCTAAATTTCTTTATAAAATGTTTCTCTTCTGAAAAGATTCACTTTTATTCGATTCGAATTCAATCTCCGAAAAATCTCATCGAGTCTTAATCAGTAATGTGATTAGTGAAAAACTTGTATAAGTACTTTCTCACACACGATCCTGATATCACATTCATTTTATTTGGTTCGTTGCTTTTTCACTAAGGCTTGCTCTTTAGATAATTTACTACTTTTTTATAACTCTTAAAATATCTACGAACCAGAATTTTTAGATTTGTGTACCATAGATCTTCATGGTTTCTGAGTAATGTTTCTTTTATTCTACATTTCAAACAAAATTAATTAATATT